>JAZKJV010009232.1:0-51678 GCA_037367405.1 Ottelia alismoides
TGGATCATCATGGTCATGAGAATTAAAATAAAGACACTATTTTTCCCCCGAAATGTCATCCGTGCCATCGGGTAGGCCGCCAAAATACTGGTGAGCAGATTACTACCCACCACCAATAATGAAAGGATAGCGCTGTTAATAAAATAGGCAGCAAACGGCACTTTTTGAAATACTTGAAACACATTATCCAGTGTTGGTGTTTGCGGAATCCATTGTGGTGGCTGGGCGTAAATGTTTTCTTGCCCCGATTTTAAGGCCGTAGAGAGTAACCATAAAAACGGGATAACCGCACAAGCTGCCAAAGCCAGTAATAGGGTATAATGCAAGCTGGTTTTAATGGTCTTAAGCATCAAAACCCTCTTGTTCAGCTTTTTGATAAAACCCACGAATGTTGAGCCAAGTGAGTCCAACCAGTAAAATCATTAGTAGAAACCCTGCTGCCGTTGCTTCGCCAAGATTCAGAAAATCAAACGCCTGCTCGTAAATATAGTAGACAATGGTTTTGGTGCTGCCCAACGGACCACCGCGCGTGAGGACATAGATTTCCGTAAAAAGCTTCAGCAATCCAATCGAGCAGATCAAGATGACCATGGCAATGGCAGGACGAATCGCTGGATCGTGATATGCCAATGTTTTTGCCAAAACGAGGCGCCATCAAGCTGGGCGGATTCATATTGTTCGTTAGGGATGGCTTGCAGACTCGAGAGAAACATCATCATGTAATAGCCGATGCCTTTCCACACAATCAGAATCGCCACGGCCAGTAATGCCCATTGGGGTGACGTCAGCCACGGATTACTCCTCAAACCCAGGCTTTCCAAGGCGGTATTGAGGAGGCCATCAGACATATACAGCCATCGAAAAGCAATCGCCACAACCACCACGGACACTACCACTGGTAGATACAATAAGGCTCTAAAAAAGCCAATCCCTCGGATTGGGGCTTGGATGAGAATGGCGAGAAAGAGGGAAATTACCACCATGGCGGGTAAGACCAAGCCAAACAGTAAACCCGTATTCCACAGTGCGCTAAAAAAGCCGTGGTCGTACATTAGGGCGAGATAATTATTGAAGCCTACCCAGGTGGGTTGGGTGAGGCTGTGTTGATAGCTGTGACAACTGATCCAAAATGCCCAGAGCAGTGGGGCAATAAAAACCAATATCACCGCAGCCAAAGGAAAGGAGAGATACCACCAAGCGGGACTGTGTTTCATGAACAGCCGATTATGAGGCGAACCACTTGAGGGCCCGACGCACACTCGAGAGTTTGGGTTGAGGGGTGACGGCTTGAAACACGCCGAGCGGCAATGCAGATTCTCTGGGCAAAATCAGCGGGATCTCAGCTTCCGGTTGTTTGGGAATAGCCGATTGCGGTGAAGCATGTTGCGGATTCACTGGCACAATCGATTGGGTACTGGGCTGACGAATCGGGATTTCAATGCTGGTTTGGATTTCATGGAAGGTCATATATCCTGGCCCATCGTTGATCGACGGGTAATGTACCACGTTTTGCTGAACGTCAGGATGAGGATCCAAGAAGCTGAAAACGGGTTGGTTTTCATTGGCAACAATATAGGAACGGCGAGCAGCAGGCACAACGGGTTTATTGGCAATAGGTTGAACCCGATAATGAGACCGTTTGGTAATAGGATGTGAGACACTGACTAATTTGGCAGCGGGTTTTTGCGCCACTTGAGGTTGAGCGTGATAAACAGGTTCTGGTTTTTCTAATTCTGCAGGGGACAAATCGAGCAAGCTCATTACCGTTTGGCTTTTTAGAGAGGGTTGAACGGTTTTTGCTTGTGGTGTTGGCTTCTTGGGTTGTACAGCGTGTTGAGGATCTCTTGTGAGGGCTTGATAAGCGGGCTTTTCCGCAATTAGCTGCTGAGCGATAGGTTGAAGCGGGGTATTTTGCAGTTCGGGCGCATCGGGAGCGCTATCCAAGAAACTAAACGGTTTTTGGGGAGAGGCACTGGAAACAATCTCAACAGGGGGTTCGGTCACTCTAACCGCACGAGAGACAATGGGTTGAGCAGATGGCTCAACCGTGGTGGGTTGTGCGGAAACAGTTGCCTTCTCGATGGGTTTGTCGGGGTCTGAATCGTGACTTCAGGCGCACCGTGGATTCATCGTGAATAAACTCAACCACTTGCGGCACTTGATCGGGACGCAGAATTCGCTTGGGTTGCATGACCATTTTTGGGGCCGCTTTATGGGCAACGGTTGGTTTCACCGGTTTTTTGGGTGAAGCATCGTGACGGGCATCGCGGGTGCCTGAAGTATTGGTGTGGGATCCTTACATTCCCGCACAACCCCTTTATCAGGATAAATCCAGACCGTACAATCGGCTGATGAAGCGGCTTGTGGGGTGATGACCTTGGCTTGTTGCTTAAGAGACGTTTCTTGATCGTGAATCAACTGCTGATACATCTCAGAGTTCTTGTAGTCCCAATCGTCAGCAGCAGTAGCCATCAGTGGGGTACTGAGCATCATCAATGCGGTTGAAGAAACCGGAACCGTTCGAGAAAACCAAGCCAATGGGGTTTGCGTCACGCTTCCAATGGGGAGTATTAAGGTTTTGCAGTCCGGTATAAGCGAGGAAAGCTTGCCATTCGAACACCAGCCAATGCGGCGATTCAATAGGATGGTGAATCAAAAAGTCGGGATAGTCTTGAACGTCACGCAGAGACTGAAAAAACATACCGCATATCCTCAAATGGTCAAAATATGTCTTTATTTTGTCATCAATACACGATTTGGGCAGAAGGATTTTATTGCATAACAGGCTTTACTTTTAAAAGCAAAGCCTGTTTACCTTCTTTTTTGGACGATTAAGACATTGTTACATGTGCCTGATCCCGCAGATCAAACAATAGCCACTCGGATTGTTCGGCGATGCCTTTAACGGTGATAGCGCTTCCAGCAGAGATGGTGAGGCCATCCCCTGCCTCGAGCGTGGTGTTGCCGATGCTGATCTTCCCCGTAGCGAGTTGGAGCCAACCCACCCGATTGTCTGCAAATTGGTAATCAATCGTCACGCCTTGATTCAGCTGAGAGGCAAAAAGCTTAGCGTTTTGACGGATTTCGATGGCCCCACCTCCTCTAATCGGGCTGATGGCCAAGGCGAGTTTGTTGTGTTTGGCTTCTGAGGAAAGGGTTTGCTGCGCATAGGCAGGCTCATAGCCCTTGGCATCTGGTTTGATCCAGATTTGCAGGAAATGAACGGGATCCGTGGCAGAGTGATTAAACTCACTGTGCGTGACGCCCGATCCGGCACTCATGTATTGGATGTCTCCAGCGGGAATCACCGAGCCATTGCCCATGCTGTCTTTATGTTCGAGCGCACCGGATAAGACATAAGTAATAATTTCCATGTCCCGATGACCGTGGGTTTGAAACCCTTTGGCAGGCGCCACAAAGTCATCGTTAATCACTCGGAGATCGCTATAGCCCATATGCTGTGGGTCATAGTAGTCTGCAAATGAAAAGCTGTGCTTGCTTTGTAACCAGCCGAGTGAAGTCATCCCTCTTTCTTGATGGGGACGTAGTGTGAATGACATGATAATCAGAACCTCCTTAACTTGATTCTGCATTCACTTTACCGTGGTGAGGTGCGCTTGACGATTCCAAAGATTTGCTATGGCGATTTGTTGTCTAGGCTTGCGTCGTTGCAGGATCAATTTTGAGAGGGAACTTATGCATGCGATGCTCACCAAACTGTCGATGTACTGCGGATGAGCCAGGCAAAGTAGAAATGGTCATTTCGGCGTTTCTGCGGGCGACGATTGTTTCGGGTGACTCATTAAATGCCTCGTTATCCCGATAAGGAAGTCCTGGTTTGGAGTTGAGCAAGGCTTGCTCTTTTGGAGGGAGGGGATACCCTTCCCAATTAGCTATATTTGTCGCAATTGTGCCAGGCTTGTGGTAAGTCGGATCGGTCAAAAAGAGATGAAGGCCGGTTTGGGCCAAGCCATTTCGAATGGCTGCCGCTGCCGAGTAGGTCAGCACCAACCCATCATCTGGGACAAGGAGTCGAGCGTACTCTGCAAAAGAATCCTGTGTCCAGAGTTCCGGTTGGGACTTTGGAGAAAAGGCATCGTGAAAAATAATATGGAAGCTGTGGCTGGGGAGATCCCGAACGATCTCGCGAACATCGGCAACCAATAGCGTGAATTGCGGATTCGATCCTTCTATTTGAATGCGATCGTTGTAAAAAGAGGAGGGGCTATTTAACGTCTGATAATATATATTATGTTCTAAGGACGATAAAAGTAATTTGGGGTATCTAAACCTCGAATCGGTGAGAATCTCTGGGGTCTTGGCAAAGATTTCTGGGTGCTTCTCTAGGGCAAACAGGGTGACTTGTGGAACGGTATCATGGGATAAATGTTCCCGACAGTGCAGGACAGCATCCAAAAACATCAGGCTGTTATAGCCCAACCCAAAAAAGGGATCAAAGACCCGAAAGGCCGGTCTTGCCTGACGCTCAAGGTGTTTAAGCGTAGGCTGAATATAGAGTTGGTCGGTTTCGTAATACGCCCCATGCAAATTATGCAGGTGCTCGCCATACCGCTCGCTATAGGCAGTATGAGAGGCATCCAATGTCTCGACAGTCTGCTGAAGCGGTGGGTGAACGCCGTCCAATTTACATTCCTTCACAAACTAACAACAGGAAATCTTGAGGGGAGTATATAGGACATCAAGCGATAGGGAAGTAACGAGGGGAAAACCAAGCGATGAACCACATTATCGAAGCCAGTAATCAACACCATATCAAAAAAGACGCGAGCAAAATGAGCCGCAGCAAACGCAACAGCCAGTTAACGGCAGCGTTGAATCCATTTTTGCACGATAACGAAGCGGATCACGCAGATTTTACTGCAGGGTTTAGCTTTGGGCATGATTTTACGGCTGAGGACTACCAAACCGACTTAGCGTATCCGACGCCTGAAATGTTAAGCACTTCATTTTTAAGTGAAGCTTTTTAAATAGTTAAGTTTTACTTGTTTACACTTTTAAATTGTTAAGTATCAAAATTAAATCTTGTTTTATTTTAATTTATTACGTTTATTGGAAACCTGCTTGAAAGTGAGTTATGTTACGACTGCATCCATTGCGGCCATTGCTACAACATTCTCGCTTTCAGCCTGACTTTACAGGCAAAAGCAATGTACTAAATTTGCCTCTGTTCCTGACCAATTTGAAAGGCGGATACCTCAATCAAATCGACCTTCAGGCGTTACAGCGCTTCGATTTTCGGGTGTTCTGGCACCCCCCAAACCTGCTTATCAAGAAGAGTGGCTCTCAGACTCTGAGCTTTGTGATTGGGTTGCGCAAAACCAAAATGAACATCTTGGGGTATTGCCGCAGGGTTTTATTAAAAGCATTCCCTCAGAACCCACAACAGGCTTGGCAATCGCTGGATCAGCTAACCGAGTGGTTAAGGCCTTTAAAAGATTTAGATGACTATACCATCCAAGGGAAGTTTGGTTCGCAAGACTTTCAATTACATCCAGTGGGCAGTGGATGCTTTGGAACAGTTTACCAATTTAGAGTTGGTGAACACGTTTATGCCACAAAGGTTTATCACGACAAGTCATCAAAACCGACTAACGATTCACATGGAGCCTATGCTGAAATCGCATCGGGCTTGTATCTTTCGCAGAAGCCCATTCAAGATTTAGCCGATTTCTATGCTGCTAACCCAAAAGCCGCATGGGCCTTATTTGAATTTATTCATGAAGGTATGGACGTCTCAAAACGCAAGGGACTTCGCTTATCTCAGTCAAATATTAAAACAGATGACGATGAAGAACGAAATCGTACTGCTAGAGTTAGAACCGATTTTGGCGGTTTGAGTCCCAAATTATTTTCAAACTTAGAAGTCTTCCTTGGATTAATGCAAACAGCGAATGAAAGGAAGCAAGTACGAGCTGCCTCACAGATAGAGCAGCTTCCAGAAGACCACAGATTAGAAGCCTATAAGGCTGCGATGGCGACGGAGAAAGAAGCCGTCCAAACGGCTGCCGCTTCACAGATAGGGGACCTCCCAGAAAAGCATCAATTGAAAGCCTATAAGGCTGCGATGGCGACGGAGAAAGAAGCCGTCCAAGTGTTAGCCGCTTTTCAGATAAGGCGGCTTCCAGAAGCGCAGAGATTGGAGGCTTATAAGCAAGTATTGGGGACGAAGAAAGAAGCCGTCCAGGCGTCAGCCGCTTCACAGATAGGGTGGCTCCAGAAGCACATAGATTGGAGGCTTATCATCTTGCGATGGCGTCTGAGAAAGAAGCTGTCCAGGCGTCAGCCGCTTCACAGATAGGGGACCTCCCAGAAAAGCATCAATTGAAAGCCTATAAGGCTGCGATGGCGACGGAGAAAGAAGCCGTCCAAACGGCTGCCGCTTCACAGATATGGCGTCTCCCAGAAGCGCAGAGATTGGAGGCTTATAAGCAAGTATTGGGGACGAAGAAAGAAGCCGTCCAGGCGTCAGCCGCTTCACAGATAGGGTGGCTTCCAGAAGCACATAGATTGGAGGCTTATCATCTTGCGATGGCGTCTGAGAAAGAAGCTGTCCAGGCGTCAGCCGCTTCACAGATAGAGCAGCTTTCAGAAGACCAGAGATTAGAAGCCTATAAGGCTGCGATGGCGACGGAGAAAGAAGCCGTCCAAGTGTTAGCCGCTTTTCAGATAAGGCGGCTTCCAGAAGCGCATAGATTGGAGGCTTATCACCGTGCGATGGAGACAGAGACAGAAGCCGTCCAAGCGGCTGCCGCTTTTCAGATAAGGCGGCTTCCAGAAGCGCATAGATTGGAGGCTTATCACCGTGCGATAGAGACGGGGAAAGAACCCGTCCAAGCGGCTGCCGCTTCACAGATAGGGTGGCTTCTAGATTTACAGATAGGGTGGCTTCCAGAAGAAAAGAAATGGGAGGCTTATAAGCGTGCGATAGAGACGGGGAAAGAACCCGTCCAAGCGGCTGCCGCTTCACAGATAGGGTATCTTTCAGGAGCGCAGAGATTGAAAGCATATCACCAGGCGATGGCGACGGGGAAAGAACCCGTCCAAGCGGCTGCCGCTTCACAGATATGGGGGTTCCCAGAAGAGCAGAAATGGGTGGCTTTAAAACTGTATTTAGAGAAGCTCTTACTCTTACCTGGCTTTTCAGAATTAAGTATCAGGATTAAAAATAATGCTTAAACTATTTATTTAAAGTTTTATTCTTTATCTTTGAAAGTGATGTTTAAGAATTCAGAATCGACTTAAGGAATTTTTGATATACTTAAACTTATTCATTTGTTTAATATTTAAGTTGAGAGAGGTTACGCCATGAAACCCAAAAAAGGCTTGCCCAAGCTATCCACAGATAAACGCTTAGATTTATTGCTTCAAGAAACAGAAGATGAGCTTTTAGGTTTGCAACCCAAAATTGAAAAACTCGAACGGGCCGCCCAAGATCTTAAAGATCTGAAGTTACGTAAGCAACGATTGCTCACCCTCAAACTGAGCCTCATTACCATGCTTGAAAGTAAAACTTCAGAAGTATTTAAACATCAATTGATTGTAGATGACGAAACGTCGACGCCAGAGACCCCGCCAGAGTATGACGTCCTTAAAGAACAGTTTTTGTTTCAACCTGAGCAGGCTTTGGCCGAGATGGGGAGCGTCTTGAAGCAAAAACAAACCATTAATGCCGATATCTTTCGCGCGGTGGTGTTCTTTGGCGGGAAGGCCACAACGGAAGAGATTCGCCGCTTTCTCGTCGAAACGAGATTACCCAACCCCAATCCGGGAAGTCCTTTACCGATGCCCCGTTGACAGAGATCTCGTCTCGGGCAAACTATCTCGTGCGGAAGGGCATTCTACATCCCTATCAGCGAGGCACGTTTTACACGCATCTTGGTTGGCAACCGATTGGCGAATAATTTCCTACTTACTATGGTGTTGTCTTGACAATAAGTGAAACCACCGTCATAATCACGATCCCTACTGGTGTACCCTCACATCGGTGCGAATAGGAGTATTGTGGGATGCCAACCAAAACCTATCGTTACAGCCTTGAAGGCGCACGCCCCTCCAAACTGTCGGAAGCGCTTGTCAATCGCCTTAAGCAGCATCAACCTGATGACTTTATCGAGGTCATTCTCAATTTGGTGGAAGAGCCGACTGAGCGGGTGATGGCGATGCTTAAAAAACGCAGGCTTGTTGATTTCTCCATTCCGTCAGCAATTCCCCTGTAAGCAGTTGCCCTGTACGATGACCCGTGATCAGCTTGAAAAGGCCGCTTTCCCCGCCAATTTGATTTCACAAATCGACAGTGTGGCCACATCCACCCCACGATTTGACCTGATTTAACCCCCTGAGAGACTTTTAAGCACCATGTCCGGCGTAATGTTTCGGTGAACCGTAGCCTGTCCCAACGTGCCTTGGGGTAAGACCAAGGTTAAGCCTGTTGCGTGAGCCTCTCGTTTTTTATCCGTCTGCATCACTTCCAACATTCGTTCTTTCGGGAATGGATTGCGTAAGCGAAGCGTCAAGCCGGTTTGAGCCATCAGTCGTAAGGCCTCTTCATGGGTGCTAGGAGTGATGAGGTCCATATCTTTGGCGATATCAAAGGCATTGACGATACCCAAGGCCACGGCTTCCCCGTGATTGATTTTGCCTTGGGAGAGCGTTTCATAGGCATGTGCATAGGTGTGGCCAAGGTTTAGCAGCATCCGCAGTCCCGACTTTTCTTCGGGATCGGCGGACACGACGGCGGCTTTAAGCTGGCAACAAATCCCAATCAAGCTTTCGATGTGAGGGTGGTCTCGGTTGGTGGCACAGGCCTTGACCCACGACCAAAAATCAGGACAATCCAACTGCTCACTGGGCAAGCTCTTGGAAATCAGGCCGTACTTGACGATTTCTGCCAGTCCCGCCTGCCATTCGCGTTCTGGTAAGGTCTCAAGCCAAAAGGTATCAATGACCGTGGCCAAGGGATGGTGAAAAGCGCCGATCATATTTTTATAGCGTTGAAAATTAATGGCGACCTTGCCCCCTAAGCCTGAATCCACTTGGGACAAGAGCGTGGTGGGGGATCTGAATATAATCCACGCCGCGTAACAAGGTGGCAGCCGCATAGCCGACCAAATCCCCCAATGCCCCGCCGCCGATTGCTACCAAGACATCCTGGCGGCTCAGGCGTTGTTCGAGACAGAAGTCGTAGACTGTTTCCAAGCCCTGTTGATTCTTAATGGCTTCACCTCCAGCGAGTGTCAGCGTATGAATTGTCATTCCGTGGGCTTTAAGTGCTGCAATAAGCTCTTGAGCTTCCTGTTCGACGGCTGCATCCACCATTAGAAATACCCGTTGGACTCCGTGTTGTGCGAGGAGATCTCGTAAAACGGTTTCACTGTGACCGTGCCCAAGATAGACGGGAATCTCTCTGGCTGGCTCAGCGGGCAGCCTTACGGTAATTGTTGATGCCACGCCAGAATATCCTCCACGACTTCATCAGAGGGACGATGTGCCGTGACGACCGTGAAATCTGCCCGAACATAATACTGTTCCCGCTGTTCAAAGCGTTTGCGAAAGCGTTCTTCGGGGTTGGGAATGTTGAGCAGGGGACGATCTTTGGGGCTGAATAACGTCCGCTGGTACAGTTCTTCAATCGGGGCTTTGAGATAAATTAGAAAGCCAGCCCGTTGTGCGGTAAAAAACGTTTCGGTGCGGGTGAGCGTCCCGCCGCCGGTAGAAACCACTTGATTAAAACGGGTGGTCATTTTTTCGATGAGTTTTTCTTCTTCTTTGCGGAAGGCCACTTCGCCAATTTTTCAAAGATCTCGCTCATTCCCATCTGGTAATGCTTTTCGAGGGCTTTGTCGGTATCGAGGAAGCGATACCCTAGCTTATGGGCCAGTTTTTGCCAATCGTAGTCTTCCCGGCCCCCATATAGCCAGTTAAAAATAATAAATTGGTTTTACGATGGGGCGGCACGCCGAGCCTCTCTGCACAAAAATTGTCATCACATTGTCACGCAAAGCGACGTTATTTGGAATCCGCTGCCCGATTGAGCAGAATCAGCGCTTTCTCGCTTTGGGCATAGAGATTGGCATTGGGTTGGCTGAGCATCGCATTTTTATAAGCATTTCGTGCTTCACGAGGGCGGTTGGTCAGCTCATAGCTTTTGCCCAAATAGTACCAAGATTCAGCCAGCTCGCTGTTAAGGGCTAAGGCCTTGCGATACATCTGAATGGCTTGTGGATATTGCTTTTTGAGGAAATAGGCATACGCTAGGCTGTCCAAAGTATTGGCGGATTTGGGATCCAGTTGATAGGATTTTTGAATGGCCTTTGAGACCTTTATCAACCTGCCCTAATTGTAAGAGGCTGTAGCCATAGTTATTCCAAGCGGGCGCAAACGTGGATCATAGGTCAGGCTTTGATAGGAATCGTTGATGACGGCTTGAAAGGCCTTTACTGAATCCGCATTGGCATGAATGGCCCCTCGTTCAAAGTAATAGCGGGCTTTTTTCTTCGGGAGTTGCGTCTGCTCAATGGCTTGGGTCAGATAGTCATACTCGGCCTGTTGACGTTGTGCCCTATGGCAATCACGGCTTGCTCAAACCGAATATCGGCTTGAAGTTCAGCATCCGTGGGTTTGTCTATATAACGTTTCATAGAGGGTATTGGCCTCATCAAACTGTCGA
This sequence comes from Ottelia alismoides, assembly GCA_037367405.1. Taxonomy (NCBI): domain Eukaryota; kingdom Viridiplantae; phylum Streptophyta; class Magnoliopsida; order Alismatales; family Hydrocharitaceae; genus Ottelia; species Ottelia alismoides. Next base: position 10,688 of record JAZKJV010009232.1, read on the forward strand.
TTAAACGACAGGGCATCGGCATAGGCGACAATTACATCAAGTCGTTGCGGGCTGAGGGTGTAGGCATTGTGCAGATCACTCAATGCACCGGAAAGCTGGCCATTCTTGGCTTTGATGAGTCCAGATTCAAAATAAAACTTGCCCAAAAATGCTGTTGAGACGGCAAGGGATTTGGAAAGCGTTGGCCCAAACGCCATCACGGATTGGGAAAAGCAGCATCCCAACACCAAGCCCAACACGAGGATGAAACGACAAAAGTAAAACATACTATGATTTAAGCCTAAAAATGATGGCTTTGGAATCCTCAAAGACAATTTGCGCTTCGGGGATCCGACGCAAACCAGTTTCCAGCGGTAATGTTTTTCGCATTAAAACCAAATCAATTTGAAGTCGTTGTAATTCGTTCCACCAATCATGGCTCATGCGTTCAATTCGCAATTCTCGCTCCATGGCGGGGCTGCCATAAAAATCATAGCGGGTGTCAATAAAGACGGGACATGCTTGGGTCCAAATTGAATCAGACAACTGCCGGAGACCGAATCGTTAAACAAGCGGTCAGTAGGCTTAATCACCTTGGCCAATTGATTGATTGCAGGTTGAATGGCTTGACACGTGCCAAATTGGACGGGTGGTAAATGCTTTGGAAACGCCAAAACCATGACGGAAAAGCCGATTGTCAGGAACAACGCTGTGGATATCAATAACGACTATTTAAAATGGCATGCCGAAACCAGATGAGATTGGGTGCTACTACGATTAACCGCCATAAGCACGAGAGGCATAATCAGCAAGAAATAAAGTACATCCCAGACGATAAAACGGACTACCAAAAGCGTCATCACACTAAAGATGCTTAGATGGATCAATTCACTGGCGCGAAAAAGTCGGTGACGTTCTGGAAGGATTGCAACGAACAATAACCAAAGTAGCAGAATGCTAAAGGCGTTTATGCTCCCAAAGGTCATCGATTGCAACTCAGAAATCGCATTGTTCATGGCACTTTGGCTTGAAAGCCACCAAAGATAACTGAAAATTTCGTAACCATAGGGGTTCAACCCACTGGCTGCCAAAGCGATTAAAAGAATCAAGACATACGACCAAATGGAACGAGATTGGAGGGAAGTTGCTTTTTCGACCAGCGGACATTGAAAACGATACCAGCCTTGACGTTCCAAAACATACCCAATACCGAAAAACAGCAACGAATAAAAGCCCAGTGCAATACCTGTGTGGAGATTCGCCCAAAGTGCATACATCACAGCCAAGGCCACACACAAAGGCTTAAAAGAAAGCTGACCTTCTTCCCACGAGCGAACCAAAACCCACTGTAGCCCCAAACCAATTGAGGTCACAATCATCGGACGCAAGCTAATATTGAGGGGCAAGGCGAATAGAGCGGGAATTAAAATTAAAATAACAAGCGGCAATGGGGTTTGATGTCGTCGATGCCACCAAAGCGGCAGCCCAACATAAAACACCAATAAGAAGACAATTGTCCCGCGAATGAGGTTTTCTAAGCCCAACGCATTTTTTAAACTGGCAACGATGATTTCAAATAGCCATTGATAGACTACCCAAGGTTGTCCATTGGCCGTCCAAGAATACAGATCGGTCATCGGGAGGCGATGGTGGGTGAGAATCCACTGGCCGGTTTCCAGAAGCCACGGCAAATCCGTGTTGTAGCCCGTATTCAGCAACCGAATCACAAAAAAACCTAAGGCCAGCACAAAGCCCGCGAGAACCAAACTGCCCAAAAGCCATTGACGCCAAGAAAGCAGGCATATTGCCCAAAAAGATTGATGAGGCGCCGAGGCCAGTTGGGGCGGGGTGGGGTGTTCCATTTCGAATCGTCTCAAGCAGTCTGTTATAATGGCATGGTATCAAGTCTTATGGTGTTTGGGAAAAGGATTCATAAAGAAATGGCTGATCACGTGAGTCGCGAAGCAAAGTTAGCTGCCGCCAAAGAAATTGTTTCGACCTATATTAAATCGGCGGCCAAAAAAGAAGGGGAGAACCAGTTTCTGGATCTCAGCGTGGATCAGGTCTGCGACTTGTTTAAAAAGGTCTATCACACCATTGATGATTCCCTCCCCAACGAATCCCGCCGTGTGGGTTTAGGTTAAGTTTTTCCTGACCAATTGAAAACCATTTGAAATAAATGTGTTTAGCAATTATTTGTTTTGAGTTGTTTTAATCTCACGTGTATCACTGTGAGTTATATCAATATCATGCTAAGCCGTCTTTCCAGTCCTCGTTTTTCCAGTATTTATCCAAGCCTGAGGCCCTCAAATGCAGCTTCATATGAAGCAGCAAAACAAGCTAACCCGCATAAACATTGCTTGAGGCCCTATGCAACTCGGATTTTCCGGGAACTTCCTACCACAATGGCCTTGTTAAAATTGGTCGGAAAAGAACCCACCATTGTGCATGTTTTGGGATGTTCAGATGGCTCTGAAGTCTATGCTCACGCTATTGCAGCTAAAACACTAGGGAATGGCAAAAACCTCGAAATCGTTGGTGTTGACAGAAATCCGATGCTGGTTGAACTTGCACGCACAGGATTTATTGTTTGTTCCGATGAGGAAAAAGGTAAGGCAGACAGTACTGCACAGTCAAATTATACCTTGAGTCCATTAGCAGGTACTGGTTGGAATAAACATCTGATACTCTCCAATCAGCCTCCGGCTGAATTTTCACAATTAACCCAAACATACCCTGACTTAGGACAAATCACAGGTGACCCGGTTGCGGGAATTAAAATCGGGCAAGGTATGCACTGGTATAAAGTCAATAAAACAGATCTTCCTTCCTACCAATTCAAAACTGCTGATATGGTGGAGTACATCAAAAACTCTTCCGTTACTGAAGATCGTCAACAAGTCTATGTCTTGTCCAACGCTTTGGCTTACGAAATTAAGAAAAAGGGTCTATCTGGTTTAACAGATGTCCTAAATGCAATTCGCGAGAAAAATCCTTCGAAGCCTGCCTATTTTGTTTGGGGTTTCACCGAAAGCGCTATGCTCGACAGCGACCCTCAATACGCTGAATTCCTGGGGCGAGTCATGCGATTGATGGGTATTACAGTTGTTATGCCTGATGAGTTAAAACGCGCTGGCATTATAAATGATCGTGAATTGGAGACTGTCTTCGGAAATATTTTTCGTATTCCTCCGGGCCCACAATTTAACTTCAAATCCAATACAAGCAAATCATGATGAAACGACTGTTTAGCAAGGTAAAAATCACCAAACCAACTTATAGTAATCGCTTTCGATCAGCTATTTAAACCCGGAGCAGGATCGTGGACGAGGTTGGCGTGTTCGGCAGCTTCGGTGAGTTCCGTCTCGACTTCCTCAATGGCCTGTTCAACCGCATCCATCTGACGCTCTAGCTGAATCTCAATCCGCGTGCGGAATAACATCCCCACGGCATCGTGTTGGATGTCAAAGGTGAGTTGTTGGAACATTTCAAACGCTTCCCGCTTATATTCAATTAGTGGATCCTTTTGGCCATAAGCCCGTAAGCCAATGCCTTCACGCAGATGATCCAGATTGTGGAGGTAATCAATCCACTTGCTGTCCACAATGCTCAGCAGGATGTCCCGTTCAATCCGCCGCAAAGGATGGTGGTCTTCCTCGCTTTGGGCATCTTCCAGACCTTCCAACGTAACGCCATGCTCTTGCTGAAGCTGAACGGCAACCATCGTGAGTTCATTTTCAATGTTCTCGTAGGCTTGACGTGCCATCAGTTGCGTGAATTCAACAATCTCAGCGCCGGATTTCCCCGCGACTGTGTCGACCGTGACGACATAAGTCAATTGCGGGATCGTGCTGTGCAGCTCGGTAAGGAAATTGCTGACAGCATCCGCTTCCCACTCGTTGGGTTCTTGCTCGATGACGATATGGCTTTGCACCAAGCGTTCCATTTCAAGGGCAATCATATGTTGGAAAGAGCTTCGCAGGTTTCTGCCTTCCAAGACTTGCTTGCGTTGCGTGTAGATGAGTTCACGCTGCTGGGTCAAGACGTCGTCGTAACGCAAAATCGATTTGCGAATGTCAAAGTGATAGGCTTCCACTCGCCGTTGAGCGGTTTCAATCGCCCCAGAAACCATCGGAGCATCAATGGGCAAGTCTTCGCTGATGTTCATCATTTCCATCAGATTAGACACCCGCTGGCCGCCAAACATCCGCATTAGGCCATCTTCCAATGAGAGATAAAACTGACTCGCCCCAGGATCACCTTGTCGCGCGGCGCGGCCTCGAAGCTGATTGTCAATTCGGCGAGATTCGTGCCGCTCGGTCCCAATAATATGCAAGCCGCCCAAGGCCACGACTTCTTGTTTTTCCGCCTCGGTGATGACCCGTGTTTCTTCGATGAGTTGCTGTAAGTATTCTGGATTGGCTTCATCGGGCGACAAGCCTTTTTTCATCAAGGCTTCCCGAGCCAGAAACTCTGGGTTTCCGCCCAATAAAATGTCAGTCCCACGCCCTGCCATGTTCGTGGCGATGGTGACAGCCCCTTTGCGTCCGGCTTGGGCCACGATATAAGCTTCTCGCTCGTGCTGCTTGGCATTGAGGACTTGGTGTGGGATATTACGGGCTTTCAGCAAATCCGAGATGAGTTCGGAGCGATCAATGCTGATTGTACCGACTAAGACAGGGCGACCATTGCGATGATGCTGCTCGATTTCATTAACGACGGCCCGAAACTTGGCGGCTTCGGTTTTATAGATAATGTCCGGCTGATCCACTCGTTTTTCAGGCCGATTCGAGGGGATTGCCGTCACTTCAAGCTTGTAAATCTTGCCAAACTCGGCTTCTTCGGTCATCGCCGTGCCGGTCATCCCCGCCAGTTTAGGGTACAGGCGAAACAGATTCTGATAGGTAATGCTTGCGAGTGTTTGCGTCTCATCCTGAATGGGAACGCCTTCTTTGGCTTCAACCGCCTGATGCAAGCCATCGCTCCAACGGCGCCCTTCCATCATCCTACCCGTGAACTCATCGACAATCACGCACTCTTGCTTGTCATTGACGACATAATCAACATCCCGAATAAAGAGTTCCTTGGCTTTGAGCGCCTGCAAGAGGTGATGCGCCAGATTTGTTCGGGGATCAAAGAGATCCTCCACCTGCAACAGCTCTTGGGCCTTATCGATGCCTTCCTCGGTCAAGATGACATTGCGGGCTTTCTCATCGATGGTGTAGTCTTCTTCTTTCGTCAGACTTGGCGCCAATTTGGCCATGGCGTAATAGAGATCGGCAGATTTTTCGAGCTTGCCACTGATGATGAGCGGGGTTCGGGCTTCATCAATCAGAATGCTATCGACTTCGTCGACGATGGCGTAATAAAAGGGCCGTTGCACCAAATTGCCCTTGGCAGCGGCCATGTTGTCCCGCAAGTAGTCAAACCCAAACTCATTGTTGGTGCCATAGGTGATATCAGCGGCATAGGCACGGCGTTTTTGCTCGTAGATATCAGCACCCCGCTGATTGGAGAGTACTTTATCAACGGTCAGCCCCAGGAAGTTGTAGATTTGACCCATCCACTCGGCATCCCGCTTGGCCAGATAGTCATTGACGGTAACGATATGAACCCCTTTGCCCGTCAGAGCATTCAGATAAGCCGGTAGGGTTGCGACCAAAGTTTTGCCTTCACCGGTTTTCATCTCGGCGATGGCGCCTTTGTGCAGGATCATCCCGCCAATGAGCTGTACATCAAAGTGGCGCATACCCAGCGTCCGCTTTGAGGCCTCTCGAACGGTTGCAAAGGCTTCAGGCAAAAGGAGATCCAAGACTTCTTGTTCGAGTTTGTAATCCTTGGCCGGATCGGGATCCCGCTCACGGTTGGCCAATTCATTCTTGAAATAGAGGGTTTTTTTCTCGCAACTGCTCGTCAGTCAGCTTTTCCCAAGCGGCTTCAAGGTCGTTAATGTGATAAATCGTGGGTTCCAGTTGCTTGATTTTGCGTTCATTGGGCGCACCAAACAGTTTCTGAAGTAGCGTAATCATCGGCGTAGCGGCAGTCTCTCTAAAAATAATAGTGCTGATCGTAACATAAACACGCCTTACAGTGTTTGCGGGCCTTGGCGAAACGGCTGAATCACGAGGAAATAACTCCCAATGGCGACAAACAACAACGCCAGTAAAAACCAAACGGAGAGGCTTTCTCCCAGAAAGCCAATGCTAATCGCGACGCCCAAAAACGGGGATAAGGCCATAAAACTGCCCGTTCGAGCCGCCCCGACCCAGCGAACCGCAATCAGGTAGATGAGGTAACTCAGACCATAGCCCACAAATCCCAATAGGGCGACTTGTAGCCCCAAACCCCAGGAAATCGGCTGCAGGTGCAAGCCTTGTGTCGTCAAAGCCAACAAAACCAAGCCTCCCGTGAGGCTTTTGAGGCAAATAATATGAATCGGGTTGTATTGCGAAACCTTGGCGATAATATTTGTGTCCAGACTCCACAGCAGATAGGCCAGAATCGCCATCGCAGACCCAATACCCAAGACCGGATTGGCCAGCCATTCCCCGCCAAAGAGGATCAACCCGCCCACCGTGATGGCACTCACGCCCCACAAGACGGTTTTATCCAGTGGTTGATGAAACACAAACCACGCCAGACTGGCAGTAAAAATCCCCTCGAAGCTCGAATACAGAGAAACATGGGTCGCTGGGATTTGTGCCAGGCTATGCGTAATCAGCACTGGCGCGAGAATACTGCCGAGCAAGGCATTGAGGCCCACCCAAGGGAGATCGCGTTTTTGGATTTCCCACTGAAGCCAGCGACCATGCTGCATGCGGCTTTGGAGAATCCACAACAGTAGGAGTCCAACGCCAATCCCCAGATTCACCAAGACGTTGATCCAGAGCGGATCTAGCCAGACGACATAGCGTTTCATCAGCGGCAAGGTACTGGCAAAAAGCGTGGTGGCAAGCAAGGCCAACAGGGAGCCTTTCGCCGTTTGAGACAGTCCGTGGAAAGGGAAAGCCTTCAAGAAGCCGTGCCTGCGGGAATCTTTTGAATCATAATGCAGGCGTTGGCCAAGACTTGAATCCCAGCGGCTTCGGCCAAGGCAATGGCCTCATCTGACTCTGAGCCAGGTTGAAACCAAAGTCGTTGAATGCCAAGGACTTTGGCGGCTTCTACCACGCTGACGGTTGCAGCCGGTGGGACAACCAGATTCACCACAGCCGGTTTTTCCGGTACACTCGCGAGATCGGGGTAGCAGGGATGGCCTTCGACTTCTGTAAGTTTGGGATTGACGGCATAGACGTGTATCCTGCCTCGACGAGATCCCGAAAAATTTTGTTACCGTATTTTTCACGGTCGGTGGAAACACCCACCACCGCCCAGGGTTGCAGCTTTGGCCAATCGCTAATGGGGTTTTCGTTCATGGAACAAGATCTCCTTTATTTTTAGTGTTTCGGAATTTTGCGGTTCAACGGGTTGGGTTTCTAGCGCTCTGAGAGCTTCATAATGGTGTACCATCTCTGCCGTGAGCGAAACAGGAAAGCGGGGTTTGAGTTTGACATACAAATGTCCATGCTGTGCATCGGTTTTTCCAGGGAGGCCATGGCGCGGGATTTTCAACTTTTTACTGGGATCGGTTTGTGGCGGAATTTTCAATTTACCGTCCTTTAAACGTCGGGACTTTAATTTCTGTACCCAATGCCAAATCCGGCAAACTGATTTCCGCTTCATAAATTAAATCCGTGCCATCCAGTAGAAAGTCTGAATGCGGCTTGATTCGGATTTCCAAAATTAAATTCCCACGACGTGACCCGCTTGACGACCTTGCCCCTTGAGTTTGATCTTTTGTCCGGGGGTAACACCTTTGGGAATACTCACGGGACATGGTATCCCCATTGGGCGTTTTGACGGGTTTTTTTATCCCCATGAAAAATATTTTCCAGCGTGATTTCTAAGACTTGCTCGACATCGAGATTTGGTGGTGGGGTTTGTTGGAAGCCGCCCATGCCACCGCCCATCCCTGAAAATGGGTCAAAGCCTGTGGCACGTCCTCGTCCACCCATACCGCCTGTATTCATTTGCCCAAAGAGCATTTCAAAAAAGTCGGAAAAGCCGGTTGAAGACGCCCCACCCGAGAAGCCCCCAAAATCAAACCCAAATGAGGAGGGATCAAAATTGCTGCCGTGAGCGTATCCAGCACTGCCAAATTGATCATAGCGTTGGCGTTTTTCGGGATCACCGAGGACTTCGTAGGCTTCGTTAATTTCTTTGAACTTGGTATCGTTGCCAGCGTTAACGTCGGGATGATGTTCCCGTGCGAGTTTTCCGAAACGCCGATTTAATCTCTTTCTCCGAGGCGGACTTTTCTAAGCCTAAAATTTTGTAATAGTCTTTATACTGCATGCTTGCTTCTATCCATTACCATTTGTTCCATTGTAGCCAAAACAATTGGCCACGCGGGATCTTCAGAAAAGTTTAAGATGTCGCAGGCGCTGACTATTGAAAAGCACGGCCAGTGAGCTAAAGCTCATAGCCAATGCAGCGATTGGCGGGCTGATTTGGATGCCTCCTAGCCAACCCGCTGCAGCCGGAATGGCGATGAGGTTGTAGACAAACGCCAAAGCAATATTCTGGGCGATGATGCGCTGAACGGCCTGACTAAGACGAAGCCCCCGAAGCAGTCCCATTAAGTCTTCCTCGGAGAGGAGGATATCCGCCTGTGCTTGGGCCATCGAATCCGCCTGACGAAAGCTCACCCCGACATCAGCGACTTGCAGTGCAAGAGCATCGTTGACGCCATCGCCGACCATCGCCACGGTTTGCCTCTGTGCCTGCAAATGTTGGATGTGTTTGGCTTTGTCATCGCCTCGGCAGCCTGCATAGACCGTGGCAATGCCCAGTTGTTGCGCCAAGGCTTCCGCTCGGCTGGGGTGATCGCCGGTGAGTAAAACGATTTCGAGCTTCATTTGTTGAAGGGCTACGATCAGTGCTTTGGCATCTGGACGGGGATGTTCTGTGAAATCAGCCTGAAGAGCCGTCAATGTCCCTGTTTTATCAAAAGCGATGGTTTTCACCTTCCCCCAACGCCAAAAAACAGGGATTGACTGCAATGCAGCCCATAATTTGTGGCGATTCCAAGCGTAACCGATAACGCCACAGGTGTCGCCAAGCCCAAAGCACAAGGGCAGGCGATGAGTAAAACACTCAACAATCGATCACCCGTCTCCTTGCGGAGCGGTAAAAAAGCTGAGCAAGGCAATCACAAATACCAACGGAATAAAAAGGCGGCTAATGTGATCCACCATGGTTTGGGTTGCCGTCACGGTTTGCGCTTGCACCTGCTCCAGTTGAGCCTGTAATTGATAAAACCGACTACCCGCAAAATCAACAACAACTTCGGCTTCTATGACTCCGCCTGTATTCACACTGCCCGCTTCAATCAAATCACCAACCTGAGCCTGGCGAGGGGCAGATTCCCCCGTCAAATTAGCCAAATGCCATACACCCTCTGCCGAAAGTTGTTTGACATCCAAAGGGCACGTCCCTTGCGATGGAATCTGAATCCGTTGTCCGACTTGAAGCATTCGGGGAGATTGTGAAATCCACGTTTTTGAGGACTCATCATAAGTGAGGACAGATGTTTCTAAGGCCGCCAGCGGGGATAAAATCTGCCGAGCAGTCTTGGCTTTGACTTCTGCTTCGATCCATTGTCCCAACACCACCAACACCGAGATCATCACGGTCGCTTCTCCCATAAAGTGGTGGTGATGAAGACTATGGCCGAGGTTCAACACACTGGCAATTGCTGAAATCCAGATGCCAAAGCCAATCAACGTGAACATATCCCAACGACTGGGATGCAGCCGCTGGATAAATCGTTGCGTCAGCAGTCGGGTTTTCCCACACACGGCAACCATCAGAGCCATCAAGCCCCAGTAGGTGTCGGGTTGAGGCCAGACGAGACTCGGCCAGAACATCATCGTCATGGATACCACGATGGCGGGCGTTCCCCACAGTAAGGCACGCAATAGGATGGGCTGCCAAGGATTAGGCGTGACCAGTGATGTCTTGGGATCTGGACTTGGCGCAAGCGAAACCGGCAATTGACAACAACTGGGAACGGCTGAAGCAGCTTGCGACACGTTCTACTTCGCTTTTAAAAGTTTTGGATCCGGCGTACGAAGCCAATCCCAGAGGACGTAGCCCTCCGTACCGCCATCATCACTAGGGTGGATCACATGAATTTTGGCAATGGCATAGGGCGGATTTTGCGCGTGGGTGACCCGCACCAACTGGGCATCTTCCACTTGGGCAATGATGGCTTTGGCGCAAATATCTTTAGAATTTTTGGGTTCTTTGAGTGCTAAAAAACAATCTGCCAAGCCTTTAGGAGAAGCGAAAATAAAAATGGGGGTTTCTGGTTGTTGAATATTTTGCAGTTGGTAGACGGCTTTGTTTTCAGGGATCACTGGATGGGCTTCTTCCACATACAATCGCCCAGGGCCAGGTTGCGTCAAGGACATCATTTGACATCCCGCCAAAAGCGTGAGGCTCAGTAAAGAAAGGCATTGCAGCGTAAAAACATGTTTTTTCATTTTCTTATCATAGCGAAACATCCCGCTTTATTTCTGATTGGGATCATATTCTATGGGCTCTCGTTGATAGGCGATGCCATTCCAGTAGACAAACTCGCGATGTGCAATGTCTGGGCCGATGACGATGGCTTCCGACTCGGTCAATAAGTTCTCAGAACGAGATAGGACGCCGAAAAATTGCGGGGCTTGCTTTAGCGGAACGACATAGGGCTGAGCTTTGTCGTCATGAATCACGAACAAGGCCAAGCCGCTTTTGGTTTTTACCAATCAAGGCAATATCAGGGCGCTTGTTCCCACTGAAATCCCCACGCACATAGAGCGGTCGAACCGGTTTGGTATCAAGGATGAAGTCTGCATTGGCTTTGAGGAGGCGTTCCCGTGCCCAATTGGAATATTTTCCCACTGTACCCATCGTGGATCGGTATGATCAGCAATGGGATTTTGCTGTCCCACAACCGGAATCTTAGGCACGGTCGCTGCCTTGGGTGAATAATCACGCAACCAGCAAGACAAACCAGCAGCGCGAGCGTAAAAACGTATTTCATTCCGTGATCATACCCAAAACATCAACGTTTCGGGATAAGTTGGCGAGTCCAAGGGGGTAGTGATTTCAAAAGGTCTTTCTCTTTTAATGCTTTACGAGAGGGCAATGTAAACTGATCATCTTGTGCCAAGTGATTGACGAGATCACGATAAACAGATGCCGAATACTCAGAATCACAGGCAGATAGTTCTCCCATTTGCTTTTGGTCTGCATTGGTTGATTTCCAAGAGAATGCAGCAGTTAAAAATAAATGCCAACGATTCTTCCAAAGGGCAAGTTTGTAGTTTGGATGCATTTGAGCCTTTAGATATTTTGGGTAACCATTCTAATCGCTGTTGTAATTGATTATTATAAATTAGTTTTAGTGGATCATCGCAACGATCAACAATGGCTTTGATTTGCGCTAAAAAGTCTTGATTATTGACATGTTGAGATTGTGCAGCCCATTCCGCCAAGATTTCCATATCTTTTTGATTGTACGGAACGTCCAATTTAGGCTTTGTCCCCGAAAAACGTAGGGATGAAGAGTGATAAACGGAACGAAGGGCTTGGATTTGCATTGAGATTTAACTCCTACTGCAATAACACATTCAAGATCGAAAATTGTAGTGCCGGAAACAACGCTCCCCCGTGAGGGCCATGGCCAATCCGACTTGTTGACTCTGGGCGATGACTTCCGCATCTTTGATACTACCCCCAGGCTGAACAATCACGGCGATGCCAGCTTCAGCAGCGGCATCAATGTTATCTGTGGCGGGGAAAAAACCATCACTGGCTAAAATCGCGCCTTAGCCTGTTCACCCGCTTGTTCAAGAGCAAGGACCATACTGGCAATGCGGCTGGTCTGGCCAACGCCTTTACCGAGTGTTTGGCCATTTTTGACGACGACAATAGCGTTTGAGGTCAAGTGCTTCACGACTGCCCAGGCAAAACGAATATCCGCCAAGACCTCTGGTGTGGGACTTCCGGTCACCCACTGCAAGTCCGGTAGATGCCCAGGCTGAGCGGCTTCTTGTACGACCCAACCCAGGGCTCCCAAATCTTTCCATTGGACACACGATGCAGGTTGCCTGCCACGGCGTGATTTTGAGGAGGCGAACATTTTTCTTTGCAGCTAAGATTTGACGGGCTTCGTCAGTAAAATCCGGTGCCAGAACCAATTCGACAAACTGCGTTGCCAGATGTTCAGCAATCGTTCCAGTGACAGGCTGATTGAGGCCATAAATCCCGCCAAAGGCACTGACCGAATCCGCATCAAACGCCTTTTGATAGGCGTCATCAATGCTATCGCCAATGGCCACGCCACACGGATTGTTATGCTTGATCACACAAGCTGCCGCTTGCGTCGGAAAACTCTTGCAGCAACTGGTAAGCCGCCGCTGCATCCACCAAATTATTGGCAGATAAGTCTTTGCCTTGTAACTGCTCAAACGGCATCTGGTGGTGTCCAGCAGAGCCATACCAAGCGGCAGATTCTTGTGGATTTTCACCGTAGCGTAGATCTTGCCATTTCTGCAGAGAAATCGAAAAATCTGGTAAAAACCCATTTTGATAATTCGGAGCAAAGTATTGGGCAATCGCTGCATCATATTGTGCGGTTTTAGCAAAGGCGATGGCAGCCAATTCAGCAGGTGTCTTATTTTCAGTGAGGTAATCCGCATAGCAAGTTGGATCACATAAAACAGTCACTCGCTGATGGTTTTTAGCGGCCGCTCGAATCAAAGCCACGCCTCCGATATCAATTTGCTCAATGATTTCGGCTGAACTCGCACCACGTGCAACCGTCTCAGAGAAGGGATACAAATTCACGACTACTAAATCAATCTGAGGAATTTGATGTTCAGCGAGTGTGTGTTGATGCGCTTCGTTGTCTTTGGCGAGAATCCCAGCAAAAATCTTGGGATGCAGGGTTTTAACCCGTCCTTCAAGGATCTCAGGAAAGCCCGTAATACTTTCGACCGTTTCACACGTGAACCCATTATCTTGCAGATACTGAGCCGTCGAACCCGTTGCCAAGAGCCGCCAGCCGGTCAATCCTCTCACTAAATCCAACAGACCCGACTTGTCATAAACACTGAGTAGCGCTGTTTTAAGCACGATTCACAGACTCCTTTTGGGTAAGAACAAAATCAAATGCAGGAAAAATGACTTGTCCTGCTTGGGCAATCGTTTTCCCAATCACCACAGCGGTTTCGCCGTTTTCGAGGAAGGCACTGACACAATGCCTCAGCATTGCTGGCATGACAAATCACGGCCATCCCCATGCCCATGTTGAAAGTTTCATAGGCTTCTTGACGACTAATGCCAGTTTCCAACAACAGGTCAAAAATAGGGAGTAAAGGCATGGGTTGAATAATTTCAAAGCCGATTTGTGGATTGAGTCTGAGTAAGTTTCGCCATCCGCCACCCGTAATATGTGTCAAGCCTTTGATCGCTTGTGGATACTGATTGCGAACGGCATTCACCGACTGCACATAAATACGCGTTGGCGTGAGGAGTGTCTCGGCTTGATGAGGCAACACTTTCCGAGCCAGTGACAGACCATTACTATGAATGCCTGATGACGCCAAACCAATCACGGCCATCTCTGGCTGAAGCGCTTCTCCCGTGAGCAACTGTTCCGGAATGACCGATCCCACGGCAAAGCCTGCGAGATCAAATTGCTGATCGGTATACACATCTGGCATCTCAGCGGTTTCACCGCCTGCCAAAGTCATCCCCGCTTGATGACAACCTTCCACAATCCCCCGAATTATCTCTAAGCCAACCTCAAGATCAAGCTTTCCGGTGGCGTAATAATCCAGAAAAAGCGTTGGCGTCGCACCCACACAAAGTAAATCGTTTGCACACATCGCCACCAAATCAATGCCGACGGTATCCCAACGTTGAAGCTGCTCAGCCAACAAGACCTTTGTCCCAACCCCATCGGTGGTCAACGCCAGATAGTGATCGGGTGTAAACGGTGTGACGGCTGCATAGCCTCCGGCTGCCGGCAAAAGCGAATGCATCTGAACCCTCTTGGCTAAGGTTTTTAGCGCACTCACAAATCGATCGCCAGCCACAATATCCACGCCAGCTTGTGCGTAGGTTAAAGGCGGGTGATGCGTCATGACTTGGCCCTCTGAATCACTTGCTTGAGGAAGACCAGCCCTGCAGGCGCTTGTGACTGCAGGTGATCGGGGTGTTGATGCTGTCTAACAAAGCCTTCGGGATGCGGCATCAGCCCCACAATCCGGCCACTGGTGTCTGACAGACCTGCAATCTGATCAAAAGATCCATTCACATCCGTTTCATAGCGAAATAGAGCATGTTCGGCCATCGTGGCTTGTAAATTTGGTGGCACAATCAACCGGCCTTCGCCATGTCGAATGGGTAATCAAACGGTTCCGGCAGATTGAATCCCGCAATTTGAGTAGATTTGAGGCGCACCCAGCGATTGATAAATCGGCGTTGTCGATTGTGTGTGAGCGTCACTTGCTGCTCAAAATCTGCGGAAACAGTCGGTAAAAAACCTAATTTCACCAAGGCTTGAAACCCATTACAAATCCCTAGGATTAAACGCTGTTTTGCTAAAAAATCCTTTAGAGTCTCTCCCAACCGATACCGTAATTTCAGTGCTAACATCTTCCCGCTGGACACTTCATCGCCAAAAGAAAACCCACCCGGCAACACCAATAAGCCTGCATCCATGAGCTTCGTTGGGTTCTCCAGTAGGGCATTGATATGCACAATCTCTGGATTCCGCACCCGCAAGGGTGAACGCAGCCGCAGTTTCTTGCTCACAGTTAATGCCATCTCCAGACAAAATCAGCGTTTTCATACGAGCATTTCCTCCCGAAACATGCGGCAGGGGGACGAGACCATGCATCTTGCAAGGCTGAAACTGTTGTCTGAATGCGTATTTCGCCAAATGAATCCTTAATCGATAAATTTGGATCTTGGGTAACGGTTCCTAAATAAAGTAGTGGAAGCCCTTCAAAATGATTTTCTACCGTTTCCTGATGATCGGGATGGATCGTTAAAATAATTCGGCTCGGCGTTTCGCTAAACAACGCTTCATCCCATTGTAATTCTGGCGACGCGTCGTGAATGCTAGTCGTATCAATCGCTGCTCCTAAACCACTGCCAATGGTGCATTCCGCCAATGTCACGGTCAGTCCGCCTTCAGAGCAATCATGCCCAGAGCGAATCCAGTGCTGCTTCACGGCTTCAAAATAACGTTGATAACATTGTTTGGCGAGGGCGGTATCCACCCGTGGGGGATAGGCAGCGTGCCAACCCAGATGCTCATAGTACAAACTCCCCCCGAGATGCACGTGCGTTGGCCCCAACACAAAAATCAAATCGCCAGCCGATTTAAAATAAGACGTGACAGCGTTTTGTACATTCGGGATTTTACCCATCGCCGAAATCAGCAACGTTGGCGGAATAGAAAGGCGCACCGTGCCATCATCATAATCATTTTTCATGCTGTCTTTGCCCGAAATAAAGGGCGTTTCATAGGCTGTGGCCATCATCGCAAGCCTTGGCACGCTCGAACGAGTTGGGCTAGTTTATGCTCTGCATCTGGATTTCGCTCACTGGGACACGGATCCGGCCAACAGAAATTGTCCAATAAAACCAAACTCTTCGGATCCGCTCCAGCGACAACCGCATTGCGAACCGCTTCATCGACGGCACACGTTGCCATCGCATAAGTATCCCAGTCGCTGTATTGCGGACAAAGCCCGTTTGAAATAACCACGCCTTCAGGCTGATCGGGATGAATGGTCAAGACAGCGGCATCACAAGGCGCCAATTGCGATGGGCCCCATCAAGGGCTTAATGACACTCCGACCTTGGACTTCGTGATCATATTGGCGAATCAACGATTCTCGACTACAGACATTGGGATGCGCTAATAACGATAAAAGAATATTCGTTGCATCCGCGGGTGGAGACGCCATTTGCGGAATCTCCTTGTGGCCTTCCCAATGAGCGGTGAGGGACATTTTGGGAACGCCTTCGTGCAGAAAATCTAAATCGAGTGCGGCTATCGGGTGATGATTTTGAAACACTTCAAACCGTCCTGAATCGGTAAAAACCCCAATAACGGTCGCCTCAACCCCATATTGCTTGGCCAGTGTGAGTAAAGCCTTGGGTTGATCCGTACTGAGACTCATGCGCTCTTGCGATTCGGAAATCATAATTTCATAAGGTTGTAAGCCAGAATATTTCAATGGAATCGCCTCGAGATCAATCCGTGCGCCATTGGTCAGTTGCGCCATTTCCCAATCGACGAAGACAAGCCACCTGCCCCATTATCCGTGATGCCGGTATACAATCCCGCATCTCGAGCAGTCAGTAAAAAATCAGTCAAACGACGCTGAGTGAGCGGATCACCGATTTGCACGGCAGACACTGGTGAATCTTGCGTGAGGGCTTCCGAGGAAAATTCGCCCCGTGAATGCCATCCTTACCAACCCGTCCACCCAGCATCACGATGGCATCACCGACTTGCGTATGCTTATCAATGGCAGATTTACCATGAATTTCACGAGGCATCACACCCGCCGTTCCACAAAAGACCAGTGGCTTTGCCCGATAGCGGGCATCAAAAAACAGGCTGCCATTGACCGTGGGAATGCCGCTTTTATTACCGCCATCTTCGACGCCTTTGCGAACCCCAGTCGCAATGGCGTCCAGCGGCAGCATTCCAGGACGCTTTAACGCAGGTTTTTCAGGATGGGCAAAACAAAAAACATCGGTATTGAGAATTGGCTTCGCACCGAGACCCGTTCCTAAAATATCGCGATTAACGCCAACAATACCCGTCAACGCCCCGCCATAAGGTTCTAAGGCCGAAGGAGAATTGTGAGTCTCCACTTTAAAACACAGGGCCGTCTGATCATCCCAGGCCACAACGCCCGCATTATCAATAAAAATTGAAAGCAAGTCTGGACGCTTGGCCATCAGTTGTTTTGTGGGTTCCACAATGTATGTTTTAAATAAGCCCGAAATATTCATTTCAAAGGGTAATTTCGGATTACTTGTGTCGAAATAATGAATATTGGCAGAAAAAATCTTGTGTTTACAATGCTCTGACCAGGTTTGGGCAATGATTTCCAATTCAACATCTGTGGGCGAATCAACGGGTAACCCCAAATCACGTCGTTTATGTTGCGTTTGAGCATCTTGATAATAATTGACAATTGTCTGCATTTCTAGCAATGACAAAGCCAATCCTTTGGTTTTAGAAATTGTTTCCAATTGATCCAGCTCTAATGGGATTGTTTCAACCGTCTTTAAGTCTGGTAGAAACACATTGGGAAAAGCCAACCAATCGGTCTCGTGATTTTTGAGGGGGGTTAATCGTTCAATCAACGGGTTGAATAAGCGGTACGCCCATTGTTCTGGCTCCGTTTCACAGACTTCGTTTTCAGGCAACCAGAACACCTGCCCTGAGGACACACTCAGAGAGGGAATCGATCGGTTCAAAACCAATGGGATCATTTCTGCCACACTATGCGCCAAGTTATCCGTCACGCCAGGGAGAAATTGCTTTTGGAAAACAGGTCGAAACCCTTCCCAACTGGGCGAAATGGATTCTTGACGCTGTTGAGCCTCTTCCAAAATCGGATCCATCAAAATCGTTTGTCGAATGGTCTTAACCGCTTCTGTATCTAGCGATTCACCTTGAATCCAATAACAGGGCGTCACATAAAATTGCGTTTCTACGTGACGTTGAATCGCCGCCCAATCCTGTTGTTTTGGGAGAACATCAATCCGATGCGTATTGACTTTGGTTTCAATGGGTGACAACAACGGAAGCGTCTCCTTTTGTGGAAGCCATTAAGTCTTCATATCGTATTTCATGATGGATTAAACGTTGTAACGTCTGTGGGTATAGAACATGTTCGATCGCTAAACCTCTTTCTTTGAAACTTTCTAGCGTATCTTCTGGTAAGCGTTGAAAACGTTCTTGTGCAATAATTGGCCCGTGGTCCATTTGCTCATCCACAAAATGAACGGTGACGCCAGCAGTTTGAACACCGGCAGCAAAAGCATCTTCATACGCATGTGCCCCAGGGAAATCGGGGAGTAATGACGGATGAATATTCACAATGCGATGCGACCCCATTGCTGAAATAAAATACGAGCTAAATAATCGCATATAACCCGCTAAAACAATCCAATCGGGTTCATAGGGTGCGATTGCCGCCAGGATTTTTTTCTTCATGCTCAATGACGAGAAAGGCCATTGTGTGGAATGGACAAAACGGGGATGTCATATTTTTTTGCAATTTGGATCACAGGCGCATCGACATTATTGGTGACTAAACCTACCACCTGTGCCGTGAGTTGCTGATTTTCGATGGCCTTTAAAATCGCCTCGACATTGCTGCCACGGCCTGAGGCAAAGAGGATTATTTTATTCGCCGTTACACGCATGCGATGGGCACCTCACACAGGGCAATATCGTGACGATAAGCAGCCGTTTCAAACCATTGGTTTTTGTGAGAGAACGGTATAAACCTTCTCTCGTCCAATTTGATGTGTTTCTCCCAACGCTACAATATTGAGAACCCGTCCGCCATTGGTCACGAGATGGCCTGTTTCATCGTGTTGGGTTCCAGCATGAAAGATCAAGACCTCATCGGTGGTCGGTAGCGTTATCGACTGCCTTTGCTACCGGATGCGGGATAGCTTTCTGCACTTAAAACCACGCAAACAGCCGCTTGATCATCGTGCCATTTAAGGGTGAGTCGATCGAGTGATTGCGTCATACAGGCTTCAAAAACATCAAATAAATCGGTTTTGAGTCGAGGCAAAAGCACTTGCGTTTCGGGATCACCAAAGCGAGCATTGAATTCTAATACCATCGGTTGATCATCGACCATCATCAGACCGATAAAAATCACGCCCACAAAATTTATTTTTTCCGCAAGCAATGCAGTTTGTAAGGGAGCAATCACCTGCGACCCAATTCGCGCTTCCCAATCTCGTGCAGTGTAATCCCGCACGGGAGAGTAACTTCCCATTCCGCCGGTATTGGAGCCGGTATCGCCATCAAAGCGGCGTTTATAGTCCCGACTACTCGCCATCGGCAGCAACGTTTTACCGTCGGATAATACCATCAGAGACAACTCTGGACCGCTCATTTTGGCTTCAACCAAGACTTTGGCAGCGGGCTTTTCCGAATTGTGATGTCTTAAAAATTTGATCCAACGCCGCTTGGCAATCTCCCAATGTGTTACAAACAAAAACGCCCTTTCCCAAGGCCAAACCATCGACTTTAATGACCCGCGCCCAATCGGTTTGTTCACAAAACAAATAGGCATCTTCTAGATTGGTAAAAACCCTGAATTTGGCCGTTGGGATGTTGTGCCGCTGCATAAATTCCTTGGCAAATACTTTGCTGGCTTCCAGTTGAGCCGCTGATTGGTTTGGCCCCCAGATTTGTAACCCTGCTGCCTGAAACGCATCGACAATGCCTTCAGCAAGGGGATTATCAGGGCCAACGACTGTGAGATCAATTTTTCGGATTTCGCAAAAGCAATCAACGCTGGGAAATCTTCGGGAGAAATTGCAACGTTCTGGGTTTTAGCTTCTGTCGCCGTGCCGCCATTACCAGGCGCACACCAGATTTGCTCGACTCTTGGGCTTTGTGCGAGCTTCCAGCAGATGGCGTGTTCTCGGCCACCACTGCCAATGACGAGTATTTTCTTGAAAGCGGCAGGATCAATCGTCATACAACCGCCTCCGTTTGGCTGTTAGTTGGCGAAGTTCGCTGATTAACTCAGGCAGTGGTTTTGCGTGAGCCAGCAAATTAGATGCTTGGGTAAACGCAACCGTCAGACTGGGATATAAGGCGTCAAAAACGGATTTGGCTTCGACAGATAATCTTGCAGGTGGCGGACAATGTTCTCGCCAGTCCTCTCCCGCATGGGTTTTAGCCTTTGCTTGAGCAACCGCTTCTCCCCAGCCCGTTAGATGATATATCTGCCGCAAGGCTTCTTTGGAAAGAGAGACGTCATCTACCGTGAGGCGAAGCTCATCAGGGCCAATGCTATCGACCAACATCAAGCCAGATTCCGTGAGGGCAAACTCAAATTTGCCATCCCAAAGCGTGAGTCCTGCCGCCTGTGATAGTCCCGCCATTGCAAGCGCTAGAGCCTTGGTGAGGATTTCTAGATCTTCAAATTGTGAATCGGATAAAAATGAAATGGCTTGCGCTTCTTCACGGGTTAAAAAACGATCCCCTTGGGGTTCAAGCTTGGTAAAAAAGTCAATAATCGGTTTTTGGAAGCCTCGTGGATTGTTGAGATCTGCTTCTGACAGTCCCAAGGTTTTAGCGTATTCCGGCGATTCCAGCAAGCGTTTTTGTAACGAACTGCCTTGCGGCATCCCAAAACGAAAAACCACTTCCAAGGGTAATAAAACGGGTCGCTGATCGGTGCAATCATAGTGATATTGATTTTTGACGGCATCCCATTGTGGACGATTGATCACCACGGGTTCAACAATCATGCCAATGCGTTGATTGAGTGAAGCTGTGGAAACTATCTCCCAATCGGTCTCAATCTGATCATTCATCCACCAGCCTTTAAAGTGATGACGTAAGCCCGTTGCTTGCAATTGTTCAAAAACAGCATGGTTTAAAATGGGTTTTAACGCATCTGGATTGAGGTTAAGGCAAGTCAGCTTTTCTGGCAGTGTTTGCCAGAATGCCGGTTGTGAAAACTGTTGAAACAAGTACCCCCCCAATAACGCCAAGCTATTCCCTTTTTGCGAGAGCGTATCGGGCATTTTCCCCCAGTCAAAGACGGAATAATCATCACTAAACTCAAATCGTAATAAATCTTCAGTTATGGGATACAAAGATTTCACGGATCCGGTATAAATGGGTAAAGCAATAGTTTTCGTCATGACACGTGTAAGACCTCTTGTAAGTCACGGTCAGCAGAGCGCATCGACGAGAACCTTGCCGCTGCAGAAATATCGGTCGGATACTCGCCGCTTAAACAAGCATGACAAATGGGTTGATGAGACAGTGCGGTTTTGAGACCGTCTAATGTCTGAAAAATCACATCATCGATCCCAAAAAAGTCAGCTAAATCGTCCACGGGATACTTGGCGGCGACTAATTCATTGGCATCTGGAAAATCAATGCCATAAAAACAAGGATGCTGAATCGGCGGACAAGTGGACGCCAAGTAGATTTCCGTTGCACCGGCTTCACGAATCGTTTGCATAATGCTTAACGCTGTGTTTCCACGAACAATGCTATCATCCACGACCAACACCTTTTTACCAGCTAGCTCACTTCGTACAGGATACAATTTTCGCTTAAGGGCATCGAGGCGAGCAGCTTGAGATTCCAAGATAAATGTCCGATTCACATAACGATTTTTAATCAGCACTTCTCGAAAGGGAACGTTCAGTTTTTCCGCAATGGCAATGGCGGCAATCCGGCTGGTTTCTGGGATGGGGACCACCACATCGGGCAGAAGCCCTTTTTTCTGGATGGCTTCTGCCAAGGAAACGCCTAAATTAAATCGAGCTTGATAAACGGGAATACTGTCAAATTGCGATTCTACCCGAGAGAAATACACCCACTCAAACATACAATGTCGTGGTTTGGATTCGGTATAGTGAGACCGAAACACGCTGCCATCGGGGCGAATTAGTAAGAACTCACCTGGAGCAATATCCCCGACAACCTCAAATTGCAGAAACTCAAGCGCAACCGATTCACTAGCAATTGCCCAGGATTCACCTTCTTCGTGGGGTTGTTTTTTTCCTAACAAAAGCGGTCGAAACCCAAGTGGATCTCGAAACGCAAATAGCCCCACCCCTTGCAAGATCCCAACAACCGAATAACTGCCCACAGCCTTTTGTGAAAATGCTTCAATACTCTTCAGCAGTCCTGTTTCACTCTCTCCATTGATTTTTAGCGCTTGTGATAACAGAGTTAAAATCACTTCAGAATCACAGCCCGACTGCGGGGCCTCATCGGCCAAATCCTGCATGAGTTGGAGATAATTGACGATGTTGCCATTATGCGCCACCGTCAATAGATTGTTATAAAATGGCTGAAGTTGTCGAATATCCTGCTTGCCCACAGTCGCGTATCGGGTATGCCCAATGCCAATGGAGCCTTGTAGTTTTTCAAAATTACTTTTCGGAAAAGCAATGTCCATCAGCCCGAGGCCGTGATGGGTAAAAAGCTGTTGGCCGTCACTGGTGACAATTCCCGCCCCGTCTTGTCCACGGTGCTGAAGATTTTGCAGTCCTAAAAAGATATTTTCAGCCGCAGCAGAGGATTGGGTTGTTTGGAGGTATCCGAAAATCCCACACATGGTCGGGGTGTCGCCTCACAGGGTGCTTAAAGACAAAGTATAGTGAAAACAAGCCCTAAGACCAAGACGTTACACAGGCGACTGTTTTGGTTATGATGTCCAAAATACGCTGTTTTTCAGAAAGTTTTTTGTGACCGCTGAATCCCCGTTATTGACACCCACATCCTTGGCATCGGACGTTTCCCGTGCGCAACGGGTGGCGATTCTCGACTGTGGCGCGCAATATACCAAAGTGATTGATCGGCGTGTGCGAGAATTATCCGTTTGCTCAGACATTCTACCGCTCAACACTCCGATTGCGACCTTGGCAGAATACGGGGCGATTATTCTCTCAGGTGGCCCCAATAGCGTGTTTGAGCCAGATGCTCCTGCCGTCGATCCTGCCTTATTTGAAACCGGTCGGCCGATTCTGGGCATTTGTTATGGGATGCAACTGATTGCGCATCACCTGCACGGCGTCGTCGAACCCGGGCAAATTCGGGAATACGGTGAAACAAAAATCGAGATTAACCCCAACACTTTCTTGTTTTCAGGACTCGCTCCGCAAGAAATGGTGTTGATGAGTCACGGGGACAAGGTCACGCAACTGCCCGAAGGCTTTGAGAGATTGGGGCAATCGGGGAGTATTCTGGCGGCGATGGGGCACCTTGAAAAACGGATTTATGGCGTGCAGTTTCACCCTGAAGTGGAACTCACTGAGCACGGCACAACAATGTTGTTTAATTTCTTGTTTAACATTGCAGGTTTAGAACCCTCGTTTCGGCTCGATAATCGCTTGGAGTCGCTGATCACAGATCTGCGTCAACAAATCGGAAACCATCCCGTTTTCGTGCTGGTGAGTGGAGGCGTGGATTCTGCAGTCACGGCGGCTTTACTCCTCAAGGCGGTTGGGCCAGAGCAAGTCTATGCCTTGCATATGGATACCGGCATGATGCGTTGGCAGGAAAGTGATTCTGTCTGCCAGGCACTAGCTGAGCAAGGGCTAAAGAACCTTAAACGCATTGATGCAGCAGATATCTTCCTCAATGCCACGACTGACTTGAATGGTCAGCATGTTGGCCCGCTAAATCAAGAAACGAATCCCGAAGCCAAACGCCGAATTATTGGCGATACCTTCTTTCACCTCACGCAAGAAGCGATTACCTCGATGGGGTTGGACTTAGACAAAACCTTTATCGCTCAAGGCACGTTACGACCAGATCTTATTGAGAGTGGTAGCGTGGAAGTGAGTCAAATCGCTCATAAAATCAAAACGCATCACAACGATGTGCCGTTGATTCAGGCACAACGGGAAAAAGGCCTGATTATCGAGCCGAACAAAGACCTCCACAAGGACGAAGTCCGGCAAATGGGACGTTTATTGGGTCTCCCCGAAGCGATTGTCTCCCGCCAACCTTTCCCTGGGCCAGGCTTGGCGATTCGGGTTCTTTGCGCCACCCAACCTTATTTGGGTGAAGATTTTGACTCGCTTCAAGCTGACCTGTCTGCATTTGTGGCAACGCAAAATTATCAAGCCCATGTTTTACCCGTTCAGTCCGTTGGTGTTCAAGGCGATTTCCGGACGTATAGCCATTTGGCAGTGCTGTCTTCCGAAACCGTGACAGAGCATTGGGACGAATTACGCACCTTGGTTCAAGCGATTCCCAACCAATTTCGGGCGATCAATCGCGTCGGCCTGTTATTGGGCGTTCAAGGCAGTGTCTCCCCAACGCCGATTCGTAGCATTTTGCCGACCACGTTGACACCAGAGACCTTGGATCTCTTGCGGCGTGTGGATCGAGATGTTCAAGCGGCATTTCTACAAGCGGGTTGTGCGTCCAAACTCAGCCAGAGCTTTTGTGTGCTGGTTCCCGTGGATATGACGGGGCAGAATCAGCGTCCCACCATTGCGATTCGGGCAGTCGTCACCTCAGACTTTATGACCGCTCGTCCGGCGCAACTAGGCAAGGAGTTGCCGCGGGAAATAATACAAGGTCTTGCGCAACAGCTCTTGAAGGATTATCCCCTCAGCGGTGTACTGTATGACTGCACGGGTAAACCTCCCGCCACCGTCGAGTGGGAGTAATTTTTTGCTAGTTGATTAAATTACTAAAAACATAGTAATATCTATTCTCATAAACTTTACTTTTAATAGGACTGGTCTCTTGCTCTCATTGGCCCAACCTAGATTTCATGGCATTCGTGTTATTGAAAATCAAAACGATGGAATGCATATTGCAATTTATCGCGAACGCTTATCTGCTGAAGATCGGGCATTAAACATTGATGATGAATTGGAAGTAGATGAGATTCAGATTCAATATCAAGATGGGAGATCATTTCGTTTTGTTGATGGGGAAAGCTATCAACAGTTTTTTGGTTCCTATTGGCAACCTAAAAGATTAGAAAACGCCGGTTTAAGTCCTACCATTTTTTTCTCCGATTTTGTGGATGGCTTAATTAATTTTGCTGCCCTTAATCTCAACAGCGAAACGAGTAATCCGGTAAAGGAACTTGTGGGTCGCTTAGTGACTTTTAAAGAACAAAAAAGACCTGTCGCTTTAAATGTTGCATCCGATTGCATTGATTTGACTATTTAAAATTTGATCCGATGTTTGCTTCTTCCTATTTTATCCAATTTCAGGCACAATAAGGCCATTGTCAGTCATTTAATTGGTGAGAGAGGATTCAATTATGACCACTGATAATCTCGATATGATTCAAGCTCGGTATCAAGGGTTTCAAGCGGCGTGTGAAACGGCTCGCAAGGTCTTAGGGCGCCCGCACTTGACGTTGGCGGAAAAAATCCTCTTTGCCCACCTCGATCCCACCCGAATCCCCGTTCAATACGAGCGCGGCAAAACCATGCTCGGCCTTCGCCCCGATCGGGTCGCCATGCAAGATGCCACCGCCCAAATGGCGATTCTCCAGTTTATGCAATCCAACCGACCCAAAGTTGCCTTGCCCTCAACCGTCCACTGTGATCACTTGATTCGGGCGCAATCGGGCGTCAAAGAAGACATGGAACGGGCAGTCTCTGAAAACAAAGAAGTCTACGCCTTCCTTAAGTCTGCGTCTGCCAAGTATGGTATCGGGTTTTGGCAACCCGGCAGCGGGATTATCCACCAAGTGGTCTTGGAAAAATACGCCTTCCCAGGTGGCTTGATGATTGGAACCGACAGCCACACTCCGAATGCGGGTGGCCTCGGGATGCTCGCCATTGGGGTGGGTGGTGCTGATGCAGCCGAAACCATGGCCGGACTCATTTGGGAAGTCCGTGCACCCAAGCTCATTGGGGTCAAGCTCACAGGCGAGCTCTCTGGCTGGACAACGCCCAAGGATGTCATCGTCAAGCTCGCTGGATCCTCACCACCAAGGGCGGCACCGGCAAGATTGTCGAATACTTTGGCCCAGGCACTCGCACCATTAGCACGACTGGCAAAGCCACCATCACCAACATGGGGGCGGAATTGGGCGCAACGACCTCCGTCTTCCCCTATGACGAGCGAGGTGACCGCTATCTCCGAGCCACGGGACGTGCCGACTTGGCGGATACCATTCTGCCCTATCGGGAATATTTCGTGGCCGATCAAGATGTCGAAGCCAATCCCACTGCCTATTTTGATGAAATCGTGGAAATCAACCTCAGCGAACTCGAGCCGCATATCACCGGCCCGCACTCCCCCGACCGAGCGCATCCGCTCTCGAAAGTCGCTGAAGATGTCCGTTCCAACCAATTCCCCGAAACCGTTCGGGCAGCGCTGATCGGCAGTTGCACCAATTCCTCCTATGAAGACATTGAGCGCGTCGCTAATATCGCCCGACAAGCGATGGCCAAGGGACTCAAACCCAAAGCGCCTTTGCTCATCACCCCTGGCTCCGAGCAGGTCTTAGCCACCATTCGAGATAATGGTCAATTGGCCGTCTTGGAGCAAGCGGGTGCAACCGTCTTGGCCAATGCCTGCGGCCCATGTATCGGGAACTGGGATCGGACGGATCTCAAATCAGGTGAAGTCACTACGATTGTCAGCTCCTTTAATCGCAATTTCCCCGGCCGTAATGACGGGCAATCGCAGACCCTATCTTTTATTACCAGTCCTGACTTGGTGATGCTCTATGCCTATGCGGGTAAAATCACGTTTAATCCCAATACGGATGAAGTCGATGGCCTCAAATTTATCCCGCCGACGGCACCAGATATTCCAGAAAATGGGTTCACGCTCTCCAGTGAAGGCTATAGCGCCCCGCCTGCGGATGGTCAAGCCGTGACCATTGATGTCTCACCAGACAGCCAGCGGTTGCAACTGCTCAGCCCATTCCAACCGTGGGATGGCAAGGACTTCACCAGCGTTCCTGTGTTGATTAAAACCCAAGGGCAAACGACCACCGATCACATTTCGCCCGCCGGAAAAGAATGGCTCCCCTTGCGGGGCCATCTCAGTGGGATCAGCAACAACATGCTCCTCGGGGCGATTGATGCAGCCACGGGCCAAAAAGGCGAGCCGAGTCGTCAGGTTTTGCTCGGTGTGGAACGTGGGATATCCCCGTGGGCCATCAAAGCCGCTGAATATCGGGATAACCCGCAAATTGGTGGCTCGATTATCGTCGGTGATGAAAACTATGGAGAAGGCTCTTCCCGTGAGCATGCGGCCATGTCGCCACGCTTGTTGGGCGTGAAAGCCGTTATCGCACGCAGCTTTGCACGGATTCACGAGACGAATCTCAAGAAACAAGGGATTCTACCGCTGTGGTTTGCGAACAAAGCCGACTATGATCGCATTCACAAAGGCGATTTGGTTGATATCCCGAATCTGAATGCTTTGGCCGAAGGTAAAGCCGTGACGATTACCGTTCGTAAGGCCGATGGTTCGGGACAAGAAACATTAGAACTGACGCACACATTAACGACCGAGCAAATCACGTGGTTTAAGGCGGGTTCGGCGATGAATGCAGCGAACCAACCCGCGAAAGTATAGGCAATGCTCAAGGTTGGCCTTGTAACCTTGGAAATAAAAAGCCTTCCCACGCCCCGATGAGGAATCGGGCTTGGAGCTTTATGCCGTTAATTCGGAGCAGTAAAAGACTACGAAGTAATCGGCTAAGACGCCCGAACACCATCATTTGAAGAATAATCAAAATAATCCACGGATCGCCTTCATTCAGATGGAGTCGCATCCATGCGCCCAATGCCCGCGCATATGGATAGCTAATCAAGCGAATGGGGTGATAAATATTAGGGCTGGGAATGTGGGTTGCAATTTGGCCGCGTCGTAAGAGTTCGTACAAGATTTTATAGCCTTCGGCACACGGATAGTAAGTTCCCGGACCAAAACGTTCATCAAAATGGACTTGCTCTTGGGTGAGTTGCGCCCGATTATAAAACCACGAGAATTCAATCCCGATAAAGCGCAATAAATTCATCTGCGTGGGAACTGGCGGGCAATTAAATTTTGTTTTTCCTGAGCCTTCTGAATCATACACGGGAAAGCTGATCATCGCCGTTTCTGGGTTTTTACCAAACCAGTCGATCACCGCTTGGATGATTTCAGGATCGTAATAACAATCGTCATCGCAGGCTGTGACGAATTGTCCTGAGGCGCGTTCAAAGCCGTAATTTCTAGCTTTTGAACACCCAATGAAATCCACTTCAAAATGCGTGAGCGGTAGTTGATCTCGATATTTTTCAATAATCGGACGCAGCCGACCATCCGAATTTTGATCGACGACCAAGACTTCAAAGTCCTTATTTGTTTGCTGGGTTAAACTATCAAACAACAGGTCTAAAACATCGACGCGACCATAGGTCGGAATCACGATTGACACTTTTGGCATGATACGTTTCCTCCAATTCCCAAGGTGTACCGTATCGAAAACAGAAGAAAACCGCAACGTAAAGATTTAGGCGGACTTTTGCGCCTGAATGACGGCGTAAAATAAATATCGCCAGAGCAAATCAATGTGCTGAAAGCCTGCGGCCTGACACCATGCGTGAAGATTGGCGTAAGTCGCATAGTGATCATACTGTTCCCAATGCTCTCGCCATTGGGTGATATCCGCTTCACTCGCCCCGTTTTGAACGGCATGATCCAAATAAGCCGCCTGATCGGCCAAATACAACCGCTCGGTTTCTCCGTGAATCATATCGCCATAGACCCAAAACCCAGACGGCTTAAGCCATTGGAAGCATTTGTGAATCAGCACTTGCTTGGCAGGGTCATCAATGTGATGGATCGCAAGGCTGGAAATAATCAGATCGTATTGATTGGGTTCGAGATCCAGCTTCTGAAAGTCGGCCTGTTTGAGCGTCAAGGCTGGGAAATCGGGGAGCTTGGTTTGCGTTTGTGCCAGCATGCCCTCTGAAAAATCGACGGCCGTGATGGCGGCTTCGGGGTAGCGTTGATGCAATAAAACCGTGAGATTCCCCGTACCGCAGCCCAGTTCTAGAATCTGTTTGGGCTGAAAATCTTGAGGCAAATAATAAAGCAAGGCCCACAGGAGTTCACGGTATCGGGGAAAACTCCGCTCAGCCGAAGTGTCATAGGCCTTGCTGATTTCACTAAAAAATTGACTCAATGCATCTGACATACAAATCAAGCCGATAAGGAAATATTGGGAACAGGTAGGGAAACCGCCTCTAATTTGAGTAAATTGACTACTTGGCTGGCCCGATCAATATCGATCCCGACAATTTGACCAGCATCATCGTAATCAATGACGACGCCTGGGGCGACTTCCGTTGAGGTATGGCTTGGTTTCTCCGCCAAATCAATATAGAGCGAATCGGTGTCGGCATAATACTGAAAGCGCATCCATTTACTCCTGATTCGGGCGATAGTTTTCGGTCAAAGAATGCATTGTGAACCGTTTGACCATCCTCTAACAAGATAACACGCAAATACCGTTGTTCGCTCTCTATGTATACCCAGACTCGATATCGATTATCCGGTTGCGTTTCCCAATCGGCCTGTCTTTCAAAAGCCAACGCAACCCATTCCATCTGCAAATACGAGCGTTTTCTCAATACTTGCTCTCGAAAATAAGCGGTTGTTGGAAAGGGCATGGATAAATCAGGCATGTGAGGAATATTCAAATGAGGGTGACTGAACCCATCATAGCGTATAGATGTTTTTGAGAAAGAGGCGGACGAAATGGCGGTTTTGGTTTGGTTTCGGCAGGATTTGCGATTGTGGATCATCCTGCCCTCCATGCGGGCCGTACAATCTGGTGAAGCCGTCATCCCAGTCTTTATCCTCGACAACACCCTGCCATGGGCACGGGGTGGAGCGTCGCAATGGTGGTTGCATCAGAACCTCCAATCACTGGACGAGTCCTTGCAGACCAAAGGCACTCACCTGATATATCAGCAAGGCAAAACCATCGAAATCTTAAAACAACTTTTAGAATCCCATCCTGACATCACGGCGATTTATTGTAATCGGCGCTATGAACCCGCCGAACGTCAACTTGAAAACCCAACTTCAGGACGCTTTGGGTGAACGATTTAAGACGTTTATGGGGAATCTCTTGTACGAACCGAACTTGATCGCCAATAAAAACGGCAAACCTTTTTCAAGTATTCACACCGTTTTGGAAACACTGTCTAGCCCGTTTTTTACCGCCGAAGCCTTTGCCGGAAATATCAACGCTACTCACCCATAATCTCAACATTGCCTCTGAAACCTTGGTGGGTTTGAACCTCCTCCCCACGATCCCATGGGATCAGACGATGGCGCAAACTTGGGAAGCCGGTGAAGTGGCTGCTCAAAACGCACTGGAAAACTTTCTACCCGATGCGGCAGGACGTTACAAAACCGATCGGGACTTTCCTGCCATTGCTGGTACCTCAACGCTTTCGCCCTATTTGCAATTGGGCATCATCAGTCCCCGTCAAATCTGGCAACGTGCTGAGGCGATGAAGGCCGAACAGCAGCAGGTGTCCTATACCCTTAACACCGACGTTTTTCTCAAAGAAGTCGGCTGGCGAGAGTTCGCCTATCACCTGTTGTATCACTATCCACAAACACCTGAAAAACCCCTTCGCCCTGATTTTGAGCGCTTTCCATGGGAAACAGATCCAGCAGGACTTAAGGCGTGGCAACGAGGACAAACGGGTTATCCTATTGTCGATGCCGGCATGCGACAACTTTGGGCCACGGGGTGGATGCACAATCGGGTGCGGATGATTGTC
The DNA here is from genome assembly GCA_037367405.1 of Ottelia alismoides. Classification (NCBI taxonomy): domain Eukaryota; kingdom Viridiplantae; phylum Streptophyta; class Magnoliopsida; order Alismatales; family Hydrocharitaceae; genus Ottelia; species Ottelia alismoides. The sequence continues at coordinate 41,306 of JAZKJV010009232.1, forward strand.
GCCTCTTTCCTCGTCAAAGACTTGATGATCGACTGGCGGGAAGGCGCCCAGTGGTTCTGGGATACGTTGATTGATGCTGACCTAGCCGCCAATACTCTTGGTTGGCAATGGGCTGGCGGATGTGGTGCCGATGCGGCCCCCTATTTCCGGATCTTTAATCCCATCACCCAAGGAGAACGTTTGATCCAGACGGTGATTATGTTCGTCGCTGGGTTCCCGAATTACAAAACCTGCCTAATCAATGGCTACATCAGCCATGGGAAGCCCCCCCCTGATCCTGCCACCAAGCTGGCATTGTCTTGGGCGAAACCTATCATGAACCATTGGTCGATCATAAAACTGCGCGGGACAAGGCCTTAGCGGCGTTTAAAACCATCAGCCGCAAAGTTTCCAAGCCAGCCACAACACCAGCATAGACCGCAGCGACCACGAGATCGTCCGAATCCAATTGGCTGTCACCAATGTCTGGTGTGCTTGCGCATCATAGCCTCCCGATAAAATGGCGTGATTGGGAATGCTAAAAAACAGCGTGGCCAACCAGATCACCCCAATGAAGGCCATGCCGATCAGCAATGCACTCAATGGCAGTGGCGTAGGCGTCCAATAGAGCAGCAAAACCCCTGTGAGGGCTTCCACAACCATTGGTCCTGCCACCACCAAGGTGGTGAGGTGTCGATGCAGATTGGCGTACGTGATGAATTCATCCGTCCCAACTTGATTAAACAGCGGATAATGCACCACTTGGACGAACCAGATAATCCCCGTCATCACCAGCGTTGCAGCTAGATGGATAAGAAATAAGCCCATTGCCAAGGCTTGAGGCGACACGGTTGTATTTAACATGATCCAGTTCTCTCTAAAACGTGATTCAAAACCAGTTGAGCGGCGGCAAGACCCGATAGCGCAGCCGATTCCACTCGGCCTTGCGCAAACCCATCGCCAGTTAAAATCAATAACGGTGAATCCTGAACCACGCAATACGGCTCAGGATAGGGATCATTCACCAAGCTGTATCGCCAGCGATGTAAGACCGGATCGTGAAAGTCTGAGCCAATAAAAGGCTGTGCTTCATCTAACAATGTTTGAATCATCACCTCATCCGAGACGTCCCAATCCGTGCGTTTTGGATTGGATTGAATCACAAGGGGCGTCCATCCGACTCGAGAAACTTCTGGGGCAAGCCCTTTTTGAGATTGATCTGCAATCCAACCCATTGCGCCTTCCTCGCAGTGGATAAAACCCTCTGCATTGAGCATAAGGGCATCCGATTTAGCCCAACCCATCAACGTAAAACAAGGATAATAGGTTACTTTTTTGAGATCATTTAAGGCTGGACTTTGAATGTTAGAAACGGTAAAAAGCTCTAAGGCTTGCGGGACAGGCATGGTCAGAATCAATTGATCACAAGTCCATTGCAATTCATTTTCACTGTGAATATGCCACTGAGCGTCTTCTATTTTAATTTTTAAAATGCGTTCTCCGGTAATAACCTGTGGTAACTGACTAGCCAGCTTTTTGGGGAGTGCCGTCATCCCCGTATTCCCAATCCAACGAGATGTCGTTTCATCGGAAAACCAAACGTTTAAGACCTCTAGACCACCATGAGAGTTTAAAAAGGCTTCAAAGGTTGCATCTCGTATACTCAAATGTTGCGCCCCGTGATCAAACACCCCACCGGCATGCCGTCTGGTGGCCATGCGTCCGCCAACACCGCGACCTTTATCCACCACCCAAACCGCATGCCCAGCGTCTTGGCAGGCTAATGCTGCCGTCAGCCCTGCAATCCCAGCACCAACAATCCCAATCATGCCGCCACAGTTTTAGGAATCATGGACAGATAATCGGGCCGGTCAGCGGCATCCTGATGGAAAAACGATTGGACAATCTGCCCATGATGCAGTAAAAACACTCCAGGCATCTGGAAACCATCCCCAGCCAAAGTGCCAACACCATGACCTGCGAAAATCCCAGCTTGTATGCCACGGAACCAGACATTTAAGCCCAGCAGTTGTCCCAAACGTCCCCGCCGCAGATGAAACGTCCCATAAATCTCCCGTTGCGGATCGCTAATGCGATAGGCATGATCAAGCCCGTATTTGGCAAAAAAATGAGCGGCGGCAGAATCTTTGCTCATGTGGACGAGCAAGAGTTTGACGTTTTGCGCTTGCAAGGCCGCAAATTGTTGCTGCAAATCATCGAGTGCTTCCCGACAAAACGTGCAGCCTTGATGCCGGAGAAACACCATCAACAAAGGAGATTGGTTGCTGAGCGATCGCAGCGATTCTGTCGCATTATCGGGCGTGCGATCCAAAACCACGTCCAACGGTAGAAACGCACGAGCCGGCTCTTGCAGCCAATGACCGTAAGCACCCCGCAAAATCAGGAAAAAAGGCAGCCACCAAATGAGATCATTGGTGAGGATCGTCCACGCAAACGAAAGCGGAAACACACCTTGCACCAAGGCTTTCACAAAACCAATGGGACCAAAAATTTTTCCTAATAGACCCACCAGAACAATCGGCCAATGCACAAACGGGTTGAAGGCAGCAATCGCATACCCGACGCCATAGACGCCGACGATCATCCCGACACATTGCCAAATTTCAATCGGTTGCGGCGGAATCGCTCCCGAGATTTCAAAAATCTGACTCGGAAAAAGTACCACCCAGGCACCCCACAAAATATTGTAAGCGGCAGCGAACAAGAGTGCCCAGGTCATCCATTGGGGCGGGGCTAAGGCAGGTTTCATGCGGCCGTTTTACCCAAAAGATGTCGTAGTGCGGGTTGAATTTCGGGGTAACGGAACGTATATCCAGAAGTCTGCAAGACAGCAGGTTGGACATTCTGACTGGACAAGAGGAGCGCATCGGCCATCTCCCCAAAATCAGCCGTGCCATAAAGTCAGGCAAGGGGGCAAACCAAGGCCGAAACAGGGTTTTGCCCAGGGCTTCGGAGAACTGCCAGTTACTTACCGGATTCGGTGCCACCACATTCACAGGGCCAGTGACCGTATCGGTCATCAGCAGATGATTGAGGCTATAGACCACGTCATCCAGCGCAATCCAGCTCATCATTTGCTTGCCACTGCCAATGGGGCCACCTGCGCCCAGTTGAAAGGGCAAAAGCATCTTGGACAACGCCCCGCCCTTGAGGCTCAAAATCACCCCAAAGCGAGCATGAACCACCCGACAGCCTGCATCACGAGCCGGTTGAGCCGCTGATTCCCACTCTTGACAGACTTTGGCGAGGAAATCACTCCCCCAGGTGCTGGTTTCGGTAAGCGTTTCGTTTCCACGACTGCCATACGCCCCAATGGCCGAGGGCACAGATAAAGGTTTTCGGTGGATTCTTGGAAGCAGCAATAGCTTTGGCTAAGAGTTGCGTCGTGTGAACCCGACTATCGCGAATCTTTTGCTTCAGAGCGGGAGTCCAACGTCCTGCGGCAATGCTTTCTCCGGCCAAGTGAATCACGGCATCGAACTCGCCCAAGGCATCGAGATCGAACTCGTTGGCAGTCGGATCCCATTTTACCTGCCACTTGGTTTGCGGTTCACCTCGAACCAGTTGAATGACCGTATGGTTTTGCGTCCGCAAAAAGGGCACCATGGCCGACCCGACCAGCCCATAACTCCCTGTGACCAGAATCTTCATACGAGGAACTCCTTTAAACTGCTCATACACCGACAAATCTGCTTGCGTGATGCGGTGACGATAAGCAAACATTCTATTTAACTTTATAAACGCAAACCAGCCGCCAAAGATATTGCCGAACGGGGGGACAGGGAGATCAAACGTGATGTCATCTTCAAGCCGACTGGTGTTTTTACTCGTGGGAATCATCCGGTGCGTGTGCAACCAATGGGCAAATGGCCCGGAAAGCATCTTGTCTTGAAACTGCTGTCCATATTGATAGTTCTGGTGAACCAATTTCCACGGCAACCAGACGCCTGGTCCCATTTCCACCGACAGATGCACCCGTGCCCCATCGGTTAGGGCACCGTCATGCAAGGCCACCCGAACCTTCTCCCCACGGCGGATTAATCCGCTCAAAAGCCCCTTCACGGGTATGCCAATCAAACAAGGTTTGATGATCCGTCTCAATCGCCGTTTGTTTTAGAATCGCATGAAAAACTTTCTAAGTAAGAAAAACGGCAACAAATAAATGCTGCCGAACAGGTAACTGCGTGATTAAGTCTTTTATCTACCCGAAGGTAAATTACACTATCAGAGTAACCTTGCCACCGATTTCTTAACATTCTCCGCTTGGGGGATTTTTAAAACTGCGTTATACTCTCAATTAGGTAAACTGCAAGTGATTCTATGAGTAAAAGTATCCGTGATGTGGGGCTCTCCTCACCCGTCTCTTCAGAGTCGTCTGATGATTTGATGTTGTCGAAAAAAACCAACGGCAATCGCAAGCGCAGCCCGGGTCGCCCTAAGCTGCATCAAGATGCCTTGGCTGCGCTGGATACTCAGCAAGAAATCCTGCAAAAGGCCAAAAAACTGTTCATGAAATCCGGCTATGCAGCCGTTTCCATCAGCCAAAATTGTCGATGTCGTCGGCATCACCAAACCTTCGCTCTATTACTATTTTGAAGACAAAGAGCATCTTTACACCGAAGTCTTGGCTGAATCCCTGCGGCATGGGGGAGAGTATGTGGCCATGGGTCTCAAACAAGGGCAAAATCTGGAGGAAAAACTGGTGGCGCTGACGACAGGCTTTTATCACAATGCCCCTGCAGCACTGTCCTTGCTCCTGCATGATGCAAAAGAACAATTGTCCGAAGCCCGTTTTGAAGAGGTGTTTGCCGTCTATCAAAACTGTATTCTGGCCCCGTTTGTTCAACTATTTGACAAAGCTCGTCACACTGAGGTTGTGATCCCGACGGACAGTGACCCGAAATTAATGGCTATCCTGTTTCTCTCGATGATCGATACCGCTCGCAGTCAACTCAAAACGTTTTATGCGGATTCCTTTTCGGCAGCCAAAATGGCGCAAGAAACCGTCAGCCTGTTTTTGAATGGCCTAAGAACCCGCTAAAGACAATCTCTCGTAAAATAGAAAGATGCAAGCACTGGTTTCAAAACTCACTGAGGGAATCATCACGCTGTTTTGTGTGATCACGTTGACGTTTTTTTTGATGCGCCTCATGCCTGGCGGTCCGTTTGATGGCGATAAGCAACTCCCTCCCGAAATTCGGCAGAATTTGGAAACTCAGTACCACCTGAGTGAGCCAGTTTGGATACAGTACGGTTATTACTGGCAACTACTGCTGCAAGGCCGCTTGGGGGTTTCGATGATCTACCGCAATCGCCCCGTTGAGCCGATGATCGCCAACGCCACAGCGGTTTCGTTTCGAGTTGGCGGGTTGGCTTTGCTCGTCGGATTGTTCGCAGGCGGGGGTTTGGCGATCTGGATGAGTCGCTTTCCCCATCATCAAGCCTTACAAACCACCGTACATGCCATCACCAGCTTGTGCTTTTCCACCCCAACCTTCGTTGCTGGGACGATCCTGGTGTTTCTCTTTGCGTTTACGTGGCATCTGCTGCCTTCGGCTCGCCTGACGCATTGGCAAAGCTATATCCTACCGGTTCTCACCCTCTCCCTCGCGCCCTTTGCTTACTGTGTTTCGCTGTTGGATGCCAGCCTCAAACAGCGTCGCCGTGAACCAGATGTGCGGATCAAGCAATCGTTCGGTGTGATGGGGTTCCCTCTGGTGTGGCGACACCAATTGCGAAACGCGCTCATTCCTTTTGTGGCCTTACTCGCACCCCTAGCGGCTGGGGTTTTAACGGGGTCCTTTGCCGTTGAAACCCTGTTTGCCATCCCGGGCCTTGGGAAGTTGATGGTGAGTGCCTTGATTAACCGAGATTACAGCGTGGTGATGGCCATTACGCTTATCTATGGCAGCCTCTTGATTGTCTTAAACCTGATTTCCGATACGTGTCAACTGTGGTTGAATCCCAAACTGCGGGAAGTCTCAGCCTGATGACCGCTCATCACAACAAATGGCTGGCTGGAAGTGCTCTCTTGCTGATATTACTGGGTGCCAATACTTTGGATGGACAGACGATTCATCTCGACGCCCTCAACGCCCCGCCATCCCTGTCCTTTTGGCTGGGAACCGATGAATTGGGGCGGGATTTTCTGGCGCGACTCCTGCAAGGTGCCCAACTTTCTTTTTTAATTGCCTTGGCCACCGCTTTCATTTCCACGCTAATCGGCGGCCTGTACGGCATTGTGGCGGGCATTCACGATGGAAAACCCCTTGGCAACTGGCTGTTACGGGGCATCGATATTCTCTACAGCCTCCCGGGCTTGCTGATGGTAATTCTGGTGTCTTTGTTCTTAGGACGAGGCGTTGGCAGTATCATTCTGGCACTTTCGCTCTTCAGTTGGCCAGATACTGCCAAGTTGGTTTGGGCAGAGGTCAGACAACTTAGAAGTCGAGAGTTTGTAGAAGCCTTTCGCAGCCTCGGTGGGGGACAATGGCGATTGATTTGGCAGCATTACTTCCCCAATGTTCAGGATCTGCTTTGGGTTTCGGCTGGAATTATTGTTCCCCGAGCCATTCTCACGGAAACCACACTGAGCTTTGTGGGGCTTGGCGTGCCCAGCCCGTTGAGCAGTTGGGGAACCCTCATCTATGAAGGCTGGCTGGTGGTTCGGCTGAGTCCGCATTTGCTCATCATCCCAGCCGTCAGCCTCACCGTCACAATGCTCATCCTCAATCATTGGGTAAGACGCCAGCAAAGTCATACGATTCATCTTTTACAAAAATAATTTTTAGTTATACTGGACTGATTCAGGATTGATTGGAGCAAAATAGCCATGAGAATTCACTTTCAAGCCGTTAGATTTCAAAAGTCGCATGAGGGTGGGGATATTCGTCCAATCGAAGATGAGAATATGGAATACCGAATTCAACAAACGAGAGCTGCAGGGGATTATTTTAGAGATCACGGTCGCTATGCAGATGCGTATGCCATAGAACGTGAACTACAAATCAAACAGGGTTAACGATACAGGGTTTCGTAATTCCAATAGTGGGACAGGACAGATTTAACATAATCACGGGTTTCAGGCGCGGGAATGTTCTCAATTTGCCAATCCACATCACTCGATTGCCTCGCCAAGGCCTCTGTCCAGCGCTGCATCCCATTTGGTCCGCCATTATAAGCACCGATCATTTTCCAGACATTTTGCGGCCCCGAAAAGCGGGTTTGGAGATAGCGTAAATACCCCGCTCCCAAGCGAATGTTGACTTCCGGCACAAACAAATCCGAGGGTTGAAAGCCCACCAGCCCGTTGCTTTTGGCTTCCGCCGCTGCCGTGCTGGGGAGAAGCTGCATCAAGCCCAGGGCATTCGAAGGGCTGATGGCATTGGGGTTAAAACAGGCTTCTTGCCGCATGAGTGCTTGAATCAAATACCCCGAAATCCCCGTTCTCCCGCTGGCTGATGTGATTTCTGGGGCATAGGGTCTGGGATAGGCCATCACTCGTTCGGCGACATCGACAATGGGTTCGCCTTTTCGTCGTGCGGCTTCAAAGCGTTTGCGAAGAAGGATCATCGCCTTATCTGGTTGATGATTGGCAAAGTGCGCCGCGATCGTGACGCGCTCAGCATCAGACATTGGAAGCGTTTGTGCCAGCAAGGCCAAATCACCCCCTTGATTTAAACGGGTCCAACACCCGACTCAAATCGCTCAGCCCCGTGGGTTGCAAGTATTGGCTGACGCGATTTTCCCAAATCGTTTGGCGGAACCTGATAGGGTACCTCAAAGCGGACTTGCAAGGGTTGCCCTTGCAGGAGTTGTTGCGCTCGAAAGGCATAGTATTGGTGCGGATAGGTTTGAACCAAATCCTCAAAGCGTTGTTTGGCTTGGCTGATTTGCCAGCTTCTAACAAGCGTTTGGCTTGCCAAAACTGAAGCCGAGGTGCCGATAAGGACGTTGGATAGCGTTCCAGATGCTGTTGGGCCAAGACTTCAAACGTCTGTGGGGATTTATACGCATGCCAAGCCAGCTTCCAAGAACACTCTGGTGCGTAATCCGAAGTAGGAAAGGTCTTTAACAAAGTTTTACAGGTTTCTAAGGCAGTTACAGCGGGTTGAAGGCTTTGGAGCCGAAATAACATGGCATCTTTCCCCGCCAGCTTGGGCTGTTTGAGCCATTGCGTCAACTTTCCGGCTTGGCGAGGTGCAAGCTGAAACAACGCCTCCAGAAGTTGTTCAGTCTCTTTTGCCGTCGGTTGCAACGACAAGCCTTGGAGGACAAAGGCTTCCGCTTGAGCGGGTTGATGCAATTTTTGTGCGGCTTTAGCCCTTGCCCACAGACTCAAGGGGGTTACGGGGACGTGCTGAAGCCACGTTTGGACGGCGGCAGGCTGATCCGCATAGACCATGGCGATGCCAAACAAGCGACGGGTCTCCGCATTGGGTTTGGGTTCTGCCGCTTGCCATTGACTCACGATATCCGGCGCAAAGCGGCCATCAGGATGCGCTATCAAATATCGTTGCCAAGGCTGTCTCCAGTCAGACTGCTTTGCATCCTGCTGCAAGGCCACTTGGCCAGCGTAATAATCCACCGCATCGCCAATCGCACTCTCAGCAGCCATTTCACGGAGTTGTTTGAGCTTGTCTTGAGCCGCATCTCCTTGCTGCGCGCGAATATTGGATTGAGTATGAGCGTATAAGGCCAATGTCTTCAGAGGGCCAGCGGTATGCGCTTCTAAATCTTGAAAAATCGCTTGTGCTTGAGCTTCTTGGCCCAACTTTTCCCCTTCAATCAGCGCGTGATAATACAGCCCCAAGGGTTTGAGAACACTATTGGACGCCTCCACCTTCTGAAAGGCCTGCTCTGCTGTTTGCCAATCGTGTTGCTCAAAGGCCAATTTCCCAGCCTGATACGCTGCTTCTGCCTGAGCATCTTGGGTCGACAACGGTGTCCATGGCGTCAGTGAATGCCAAGACGTGCCATTGCCTTTGCTCCATGCCCACCAGCCCCTCCGAGTAGCAACAGCAAGGCCACGGGCAAAGCAAGTTTTGTCCATAATGCAGGCTTCACAGGGTGACGAGAGGCTTTGCGGAATGGATTGGACTGGATTTTCATCGTCTGTGGGGAAAAGGTCGTAGGCGTAAACATATCGCCTTATTTTTTCACAGATTGCCCAGAAAGTCCGCAGATTGGCGAGTAGGCATACCTCGTTGACTTTGGCTATACTATGACTATGAACAATAACATTCGCCCGTTTCGAGAAACGCCCGTCTGGTGGGAGCGACTGTTGATGCCTTGGCCTATCTGGCCTTGCTGTATCTGGTGATTCAGCAGATCCCAGGGGGGACGGGTAACTTACTCTCTTCGTTTATGCTTTTGGGGATTTTACTGTGGGTCTTTGTATTGCGGCATAAGACGATGAAATATTTTTTGCGCTATCACACTGCCCAGGCCTTGCTCTTGAGCGTAACGGTTTCGGCAGTCTTGTGGTTGCTCGATGCGTTGATCGCGCTGTTGGCAGAATTTCCCGGAATTAAGATTTTGGCTGCCAGTTTTTATCAGTTGCTATATCAGGCGATGCCGGTGGCAAACGTTTTTGAAGCATCGTTTATGACGATGCTCTTGGGTAGCGTGGCCTTGGTTTCGGCAGTGTATGCCTTGATGGGGAAATATACAGAACTCCCCTTTATCACTGATGGCGTCCGTTTTTGGGGTGTAATTATTGAATCCGCTGCCCCAGAGTATTCCACTCTTCAAGATACTGACGTGCAGCTGAGGGTGTTTTAATTTTTTCTGCTAAGGGTCTAAGATAGCCTTGATCAGCAAAATAACGATTAAACGATTCTGTCGGCTGTTTAAAGATAGAACCATCCTTCACATTCTTAGCTTCTGGATGGATGGGGCGGAATTGAACCTTAAATTGTCTGCTGATTGCAGTATCAACTGGTAAGCCAGGTTCAAAAACTTGTTGAACGTTGTAATCCAGAGTGATACGTGGAATCAAAACCGTGGTTACGGAGAAGGAGACTATCGGAAAAAGCGGTCAATTCTGCAAAAGTAATACTTGTTTTTGCGGCATCTACCCCCCATTGTTCTGGACGAATATTATGGCGAGATTGCGTATAAAAAATTTGATGTTTTGGAAGTTGAACCGAGGGTGTAACACGCATTATTATTAAAACTCCGATACCCCTGTGAACTCTCATGATTATCAATAACTATACTTGTAACGGTCAAGCAAAATGACGAGATTGTTACAATAGTACGCATGACTGATGAAGCACCCCACCTAACCCTCACCCAAAAGGCGAAAGCCGCCTTGTTGGACTTGCTGGCTGACTCTGGGGCAACACCTCCGCCTCAAAGCCGCATCGGGA